>PVJS01009303.1:0-50707 GCA_004027185.1 Glis glis
CGCCTCCCCCCCACATGTAGCACTGAGAATGATGTTGGCATAATCTCATATATACACATGTTTATGACAATAATTCCATGGATTCACTAATTTCTTACCCTTCCCCTTCCCTTGTACCCCTTCCCTTGCACCACTGAGGGTTCTCCATTGTCATTGGAGTCCCTTTTGTGTCCCCACTACTCCCTAAGTTGCGCATATTAATGAAAACATATTACCCTTCATTTTGTGTGATTGGCTAATCTCGCTTAACATAATGCTATGGAGAGCTACTTCTAAGTCTTGGCTTCACCATATTTGTGTGTTTCCCTTTGTTCTCTGGTGCCTTGGTTATCACCATGGCAACATTCTTGGGCTGACCTGCCCAAGAGAAAGAGACACAAATAAGACAAAGAAGAATCACCCTATCATGCTAGCCAATGCCAGTCTAGATAGCCAGCCCAACCCCCAATACATAAAGGAAGTCCAGCCAAGATCAGCAGAGCTGCCTCGCTGGACCCCAATTGACCCCAGATGTGTGAGCAATCAATGTATGGTTGATGCCTCTGTGGCTGTGTGGTTGTCTGTTACACTGGTGTGAAGAGTTGTGACCACAGATAACTGACCTTACCTATTTACCTTGTCTGTGTTCAACTCACTACCATCTAACCTCCCCGTCATTTGTGAGTGCTGTGTCATTATTTCCCACTTTGATCACATGTGTTGATTTCACAAACATAATCTTGAGCAAAAGAAGACAGACAAAAGAATATATGATGTATGAGTCTTTATATATAATGTTCAAATACCCGTCGATTGCCAGAGATTGGTGCTTACATGTAATCCCGGTTGCTCAGGAAGCTGAGGCAGGAGGATCCCTTGAACCCAGGAGCTGAAGGTCAGCCTGGGCAACAGAGTGAGACCCTGTTTCTTAAAATAAAATAAAGAATTAGATACCAGGTTAAATGAATCTACTGTGTGTGCAAATATAATTAGATCTTTTCTATCAAATGAATAGCTTGGCTTAGGCTCCATTTTATAAAACTGCCATTGTGTAACCTCATGTGTGCTTGTATTTTTGTAAAAATAGCATTTCTTGGAAATTGTGGGTGCCAACCCCTCCCCTGGCATCCCCTTCAGCCAATGGTATAAAGACTGTGAGGCCCCGCTCCCACCAATAGGAGCACAGCACAGAAGCCCCATGCTGGAAATGAAACGCCCAACAGTTTTCCGCCATGCTGTTCCTGCACGCCTGACTCACTGGTGGCGGGATCCCTTTTTGCAAAAAGTAAAATTTGCTTTCCAGAGGTGCTTTCAAATATGTGTCTTTTCTTACAACTCCATAGAAATTTATTTCTAACATGTGTTGGCAGTCAGAATGACAGTTACCTTTGGAGGTTGAGCAGATTCTGGAAGTATCTCTGGAAAAAACCCTCAAACCTGTTGGGCATGGTGGTGCGTGCCTATAATCCCAGTAGTTGAGAGGGTGAGACAGGAGGATTGCAGCAAGTTAGCGAGACCCTGTTTCAAAATAAAAAAGTAAAATAAGGGTGGAGGAGGCTAGGGGTGTAGCTTTAAGGTAGAATGCCACTGGGTTCAATACCTGGTACAAAAAAAAAAGACCCCCTCAAGTCTCCTCAAGTAATGAATCCCGTTTTGAACTTTTTTGTTGTTGTCTTGTTTGTTTGCAATACTGGGGGTTAATCTCAGAGCCTGGTGAATGTTAGGCAAGCACTTTACCACTGAGCTGCATCCCCAGCCTTTTTTATATTGTTTTGAGACAGGGTCTGGCTAAGTTGTGGCCCATGTTGGCCTTGAATTTGCAGTCCTCCTGACTCAGTCTCCTGAATGGCTGGGATTACAAGTGTGAGCCACAATACCTAACTTAAATATTTATGAAAAAAAAATCCACCTTGGATTTTGTCATATGTTGACAATTAAAGTCAATCAGGTTAAAACAGTTTTTAAAAAGTAGGGATTGATCAGATGTATTTATGATTGGACTCTTCTTCCCCTTCCCATCTTAACCTCTTTTTGGTTGTTGTTATTTTTATTATTATTATTATTATTCTAAGTAAACATGCACATTTTAAAGGGCAGCCAGGGTCGGGGGTTCACAGATAATATATGGAAGCTTGTGATAGTGTGAAATATGTATTTGGTCTTCATCCCTGTTTCCTACCATACAGCTCTAAACTCCTTGGAATCTCTGGAGTGATGAGTGTCTTTTGAATGCTAACAAGATGACAGGTGGCTGGGGCCTCCTAGGTAGGGCAAGCATGCTTGAGAGTCCTTCAGTTCTACTCCTAACCTCCAGGGAGGGGAGAGGGGCTGAGGGTTGAGTTGATCATCAATTGTCAATTATTTAATCATCATGCCTAGGTAATGAAGCCTCTATAAAAACCCAGAAGGACTGGGTTCAGGGAGCTTCTGAACAGGGGAAGGCTCCTGGGGGGTGGAGCGCCTGGAGAGGGCCCAGAAGCTCTGAGCCCTTCCCACATACCTTGCCTTCTGCAGCTCTTCTATCTGGCTGTTCCTCTGTATCCTTTATCATAGCTTTTACCAATAGACCAATAAAGGTAAGTAGAGTGTTACCCTCGGTTCTGTGAGTCTCTCTAACAAATTAATCAAACCTAAGGAAGGCATCATGGGAGCTATGATGTATAGCCAGTCATTCAGAAGGATAGTGATTGCAACTGGTGTTGATACCCCTGGCAATCTTGTGGAGACAAGTCCTCAGCCTGTGGCATCTGGCAGTCTCGCCAGGCAGAGTAACGGAACTGAGTTGCATTCTAGGACACCCAGCTGGTGTCCGCCAGAGAGGTGATTAGTTGACAGTGGGAAGAAATTCCTATGTATTCTGATGGCCAGAGTTGAAATATTCTGTGTTGAAGTGATTTTGCGAGAGTAGAGATGAGGAAAAGCACTTTGTTCATGTATCCTCAGAGATGTTAAAACAGACCATGCCTGATGATACTAAGCAGTCACGGCTGTTATATGCTCAACAGAGTAAATGTTGCACTTTAAAATTATCTCCAACATCTCAAAAGGAGTGAGAAGCAACACAGGCTTGGACCTCAACTCATTGCTTACATTACGCTTCTCATTTGATTCGGTTGGAGTACCACCGGTAAGTCACAATCAGTATGTGTCCATCTAACGTTTCCAAGCTGTGTTGTTCACTGCCAGTACCAGCATCTCCACCATCACCCGGATGTAATGGTTCAAGCAATATGTCATGACTATAATTCTGGCTATAGTTCTGCTAGTATTATTGCTACCTAACACCTCCCCCCCGAACTTAGCAGCTTTAATGATTTTATTTTGTTCTTTGTTTTGCAGTTCAAGAATTTGGTAACAGCCCATCTGGGCAGTCATCTCTCGGGATGGCTCCAGCAGTGGCAATCAGGTGCTGATGGGGCTACAAGCATCCGAAGGTTCCCTTGGGCTGGACATCCGAGATGTTCTGATCGGATGGCTGGCAGCAGGTGGTGGAGGTGGCCAGACAGGCTTAGCTGGGGCTGGTTACTGAAGCACCTACATGCAATTCCCCGGGCAGTGGGTTTTCCTATGTGGTGTCTGTCTTCTACCTGCCCCACAGTGAGTGCTCTCAGAGAACCAGGGCACTGACAACCTCAGAAGTCACACGACTCTGCTTCTGTTGCATTGTGGGAACAAGTCATAAGCCTGACCCAACTGGAACAGAGGCGATTGGACCCCACCTCTTGATGGAAAGAATATCAAAGTTTCCAGCCATTTTATAAAACTGCCACACCATGTGACCAGTGCAATCACCAAAATTAATTTGATTGATATCTTTATTATTCTCATGTGCTCTGGGGTCTTCACCCAGAATCTCATATGTGGTCATGGAAATACAAATCGACTAGGAAATTACACCACTGAATTTACTGACCAAGAAGCCAAAGATGTTCTCATTTAATGAAAACATTTTTACAGACTTTGTTCCTCTATTTCTGTGCCAGAGGCCTTGTTAAGCCCCTCTTCCATTTGAAGCAACTGAAATCTAGAATGGCTCACAGCCACCTACCTGTTAAGTCACCGGGCTAAAATTTAAACTTACATTTTCTGACTCTGAATCCCACATTTACACATACATCTCTGAAAGTTTAGAGTTTAAATAAGTTTCAGTGATTCCAGAGACATCCCACACCAAGTCCTTAAATGCTTTGGAGATAAGTATATCTTACATCTGTCACTGCATCCTGGTATACTCGGACCCGTTTGTTTAAGCTGGGCTTTGTGCTAGTGTCAACAGAGTGAAGTATTATGGGCCCATCAAACTCCTCAATTCTGCATCCACAGATTCAATTGGAGAAGACTAAAAATATTCAGAAAAATATATTTGTGCTGAACATGAACAGAGAGACTTTTTTCTTGTCATTCTCTAAACATATAACAACTCTTTCATAGCATTTACATTGCATTAGGTATTATAAGTAACCTACAGATGACTTGAGTGTATAGGAGTATTGTGGAGGTTACATGCAAATATCATACCATTTTATCTAAGGGAGTTGAGTATCATGGGATTAGAGTATTCTCAGGGGTCCTGGAACCAATTCCAATGGATACCAAAGCACAGCTGTATCTGCTGTTCTTCTGATCACAGAAAAAGGGAAAAAATATTTTTAGTACTGCAATGGAACCATGCACCCAGAGGCAAAGAATTTTTATTCTGGGTGAAGAAAGTCTGTATCAATTGCCTGGCTGAAGGAACCGAGGATTAATAAGGATTAGAATGGCAAGCGAAATGAAGCTAGATAGAGTTTCCAAGGGCTCAAGAGACCAGACTAGAATTCAATATGATCTCAAGCAAATTAAAAAGACAGCTTGTTAGAAATGAGATAAAATGCAGTGGGAACAAATGTCAGATGGCTCATCCGGGTGAAAACCTGCATAGCTGCAAAGGTGGGCAAGATGGATCCAGCACAACCTCAGACGACATGGCCGCCAGGGCCAAGGAGCACTGCGTGATGGGTGACAGTTGGAATATTGATTTCAGGTGTGGGAGCTCATGGGAAGGACTAGACGATATTGACTTAATACATGGGGGAGTTCTCTGACCTCATCCTCAAACTAGATCCACTTCCCTTGTAATACATGCACAAAGCAGCTTTGGCGTTCTTTATCACTGCTGCAATCTTTAAAATTCTGGTGAGATTCCATGATTAGCATTGTCTTCCCACTAGATGGCTAGTTCTGTGACAGCAAGGTCTGCATCTGCTCCCATCACAGGCAGAGAGCCTGCCACCTGCCTAACACGCAGCTGGTATCTTCTCAATATTAGCTAGTGAATAAACTAATATTAGGATGAAAATAATCTATATCATAGGTAAATTGGGCCCATTAATGTGATTTTTCATGACTGTGAACTAAGAATGGTTTTACATTTTTAAATGGTTGAAGAAGATCAGAACATAAATAATATTTTGTGAAATTCAAGTTTTGGTGCTCATCAAGAAAGTTTCGTTGGAACACTGCATTTGTTTACTTATCTTCTGCCTGTTCCTGCTTCCTGCTAAAATAATGACATAGAGTTGTTAGTTGCAATACAGATCAGAAGGATCACAAAGTTTAAAATATTTACCACCCTTTACAAAAAAGCAAACTTTTGTTTACTTAACAATCTGTAAACAATCTGGCTTCTATCATCTTTGGGGGTCACATCAATGAATGGGGAGTATATCCTAAGATTTTGACTGAAACCTAATAAAGTGATTTTTGTGGCCCTCACACTGAAACATAGAAATAGCTACTTTCTATATTATGCTAGGATAAAGGTTATAATAAAGAAATGCCCCTGTCTCCAGAATGGAAGCAGCAATTGTTGAACGAATACATCAATATTAAAAGGAGAATCGTGAAGGCTGGGGACTGGCCGGACTATGAGCTTTACATTCATATGGAGCTGTATTCAAACCCAGGTTTGGCCATCCAGATGTGTAATTTTAGGCAAAACAATTCTTTCAGCCTCAACTAACCTTTCTGTAAAGTGGAAATAAAATACCTTTTTCATAGGATGCTGTTATGTTTGATTTAGACATGAGAGACACCTTTTGGGTATGCTTGCCCATCCAAAAATCATTTCTCTGAGAATCATTCCCCCAGCAATAAGGGCATTCTATAAGCCTTTCTACGTTCTCTCCTTTGGCCACAATTACTTGAACATAGCATGGATGACTATTGCAAAGTCTGTCCTAGGCCAACTGGATTTTTCCCCTGAAATATTACTGAACACTAAATAGAAACTCTAGTTAGTCTATTTGAGGCACTGACACTGGAGCTACTTATTTGGAGCACAGCAAGGATAGAAAAAACTGGTTTGCAGACAGAGCGGAATAAACCCACAGCAAGATATTGGTGCAGAGAGAATGTAAGTAGTCTCTCCTTGTTGGGAGGAGAGCCCTCCTGAACCTATTCTGCATGGCAGCCAGACACCATCTTTCCCAGCTCATGGGTCCAGTCTTAGGCCACAAGTCCTGTCCATGGACCATCTCAAAGCTGCCTGAACATTTCAGTCCCTCGAGTATCCACATCCTCTTATGCATAAGCCACAGAAACAAGAGAGGCTAAAGTTCCCTTGCAATCCACTGTTCCATTCATTTGCTGCAGAGCCCTTTATTTGGAATCCTCTGGCATCAGAGAAATGAGAATGGGGGAGAAAACAATCACGCACAGAGATGGGTGATCCCCATCACATAAAACCAGAACTTGGGGATTTTGCCATCAAGTCTGGCAAGTCTCAGGTCTGACATTGCTAGCAACATATTGTTCAAAATTGAGCTTTGGATCCAAATTAACATGGCAACGTCCTGATTGCCTACCCTCGGAAGTCCAAGTTCCTCCCACGGCTAGCAGGAAATTGGATCTATGCAGGGATTTATAAGAGAACAGCAGGGAAGGGGGCAGAGATCACCCTCGCCACAGGGAAACACATGGCAGTTTGGGGAAGCCCCCATGCTAACAACTTCCCATTTCCTAGTTCCATCCCTTGGGTGCAACCTGGCTACCTTCTTGTCCCTGGTTCAGGGAGCTATTCATGCACAAATCCTTTTAAAATTAGCAGTAATGAACTCCAGTCTCTTCTCACAAACCTGCTGTGGCTGAAACATAGTCCTAGTGTTGAACAATATAATGGTTCTTATATTAAAACATGTTATTATTTGGCATTATGCTATGGGAGACAGTAAACATATTTTTTGTAGATGCATACAACATTATGTAGACATATAGTGACATGTTGCCTGGCATTTGCTTCAGAACAATTCCACCATAAAACTTTTGTTTAATATATTAAGAGTTTAATAAAATAGAAGTGAGCACTGTTGAATATAGATTCAAGCAGCATATGAAAATCTCATGCTCCCAAGGGATACAATGTTATGATGTGAAGTGATTGACATGGTTATCTTCTGACCTGGCAGTACAAGATGGTAGGGAAAAATGTTTTTAAAAAGAAAACATGGGGGAAAGAATTACATAAAGCAAGTTTGCCAAATTTTTGGTAACTATTGAATGTAAGTGGTGGTTAAATGGGAGCTCATGGTACTATTCATTCTACTTTGTGTACATTAAGAAATTTTCATAAGAAAAAATTTATTCAAATTATTTTTAGAGGAAATTAGATTTTAAACATATTAAGTTGTCTAGATAAAGGCTCTAAAAAGCTTATTCATCATACAGGCTGCAAAGAATGCTTTATTCTTTCAAAGTAAAAAATATATATATATATATATACCCATCTTGGATGATGTAGAGTGTCCCAGAGACAGAGAAATGGACCAAATGACATTTTAAGATTCCTCCCCCCAAAACACATAGGGCACTTTCCAGCTCTGTTATCCTGTACTAGAAATTGGAGCATTTATCCCTAAACAAAGGGCAAAATATTCTCCTTCCTAAGAATATTTGGAAAACCATCGATAAATAATGCAGACTATGTCAAAGAATTGCTCTTTCTTTAGGTTTCAGGGTGGGGCGAGAGGGTCAAAATCGCATTATAAACTCTTTCCTTTTCCAATAGAACAGGCCAGGACGATGAGTTACGTGGTGCAACCGTCTGTTCTTCTGGGGCCTGTCAATCAGCCCCTGGACACTCTGTCACCCTGGCTGGTGACACTTAGGCTTGGTTCACTTAGGCCCCTTCCCTAAGTGAACCAATCGCCTGGGAGTCCCAGGTTAACCGAGTCCAATTGCTCCATAAGCTGGGGTCTACCCAGTTGGAATAGAAATAAAGACCAGATACGGTCTGGGCAGAGTCAGATATACTGCTCTGCTGTGGGATTCGAGTTCAATAAAGGGAAGCATGGGATGGAAGAGGTAGGAAACAAAGGGTCCAGCAAACTGAGAAGAGACCTCAGGAAGGTCAAGGTCTCAAATGCTGTCTGCTCTAGAGGCTGTCAGGGCAGTCTACCGAAAGGGAGGAGGCAGCCCACGGTAAGCAGGAAGGATGTGCAGGGTGGGCAGGGGGTGGGGTGGGGGGGCACACTTGGTGCCTCCAGGACCCCATCACCTCATGGCCACAGCCCGAAATGCCAAACTTCTGCCCATTCAGGCTGGAGAACTCAGAAGCACTTGTCCTTGAAGAACAGGTGATTCCTGCAGACAAGTCAATGACCCCAGATTCCTGAAAATGATTACAAAGAAAGGAGCAAGGCAGAGCCTAACACGGAGGCCGACACTCGGGGCTTCCCCATAAATTCCTTCCTACCTCCTATGTGCTCTATGCTAGGAAATCCAGCCTCAGTGAAATGGACCAGAGGTCCGTGACAGCTTCCAGCACAGAGCCCATTGGGAGGACTGGTGGCCATTGAGACAAGTAGACAATTGCGGACGGGCGTGGTGGCCCAAGCCTGTAGTCCCAGTACCTGGGAGGCTGAGACAGGAGGATCACGGGCTCAGGCCAGTTTCAGCAACTTAATGAGACTTTGTTTCAAAATAAAACAGTAAAAAGGACTGGGGTTAGGATTAGGGTTAGAATGCCCCTGGATTCAATCCCCACTACCAAAAAAAAAGTGTGTGTGTGTGTGTGTGTGTGTGTGTGTGTGTATACATATATATATATATTTATATAAATTATATTATAAGTATTATATAGTATATATTTATATATGAAAATATATATTTATAAATATATAATATAAATATATATTTTATATGCATATATGCATATATATACATATATATGTGTGTATGTGTGTATACATCCACACACATAATTGTAATCATCAGAAAAACACTGATGTGGAGGTGCTGTGGGAGTCTTCAAGCGTTTTGTGCCCAGAGGCACCCAACAGCAGTATAGTCACTAGGAGTCCAGGCGCTAGAAAGAGACTCTTTGGGTTCAAATCCCAGTTCTACCCCTCTCTACCTGAGCAACCCAATGCCAGTTAGTTTCTCTGCAAAATAGTGATGATAACAACAAGTGAATACAAGACCTGGCCTTAGCTGAGGAGAGGAAGCTAATCTCTAATGACTCTCCTGTCTGGCTCCATTGCCCTCTGGCTTCTGATTGGCTTTGACCAGTGTGGAGCACATCTAGGACTGAGGACTGGGGACTGGAAAGTCATGGTTTGCCAGTTACCAAATTCTCTGCTGGGTGGTTGGCCTCCTCCTAGAACTCTCATTAGCTAAAGCCACCCCCTCCAGGCCAGTATCTTGTAAAAGGGAGAAGCTCTTTGCTTTTGCTAACAAAGCCACTTCCCCTACTGGTTTCCTAAAAAGACCCTCATGTGAGCACCCATCAGTCATCCTTTTTGAGTGTTCCAATGGGACTCTGACCAGGGTACCTGGAAATAGTGCTCGGTTCTTGATGAACACTCGATAAACTAAAGCTCATAGTCCCAAGCAAGGTAGTATTTTGGATGTGTTCAGTTTCACAACAAGTGTTTATGACCCCCACATTGAAGACACTGAGAGAGTTAGCCTAACTTCTGATGAAGTTGAGAAATACAGAAGAAGATGAGAAAATTAGGACCCAGGAAAATACGAACATAAAGCGACCATTCGTGTATGGCCAGATAGTAATTTTGATCGCTAGCAGTTTTTGCCAGTGTACAGAGGTCATGATGCCATTGTAAGAAATAAAATTTCTATAGGCCCTTTGACAATCATGAGAAAAGGGAGATTTTCCAGCGAAAGATCCTCAGCCAAGTTTGAGGCGGTTATTTACCCACTTAAGACAGAAAAGATCCTCTCCGGACTCCGCATGATCTAATCCTTTAAGCCTTCTGCTGGCACTGGAAACAATGTTAAGCTTTGGGATCAGGCCCTTTGGTTTTTATAATCCATGGGAATTTGAAAATGATAAATTTGTGGAGAGCCTGAAAGTTCGTAACATGTAATTGGAGCCCAACGGAGAAATAATTAGGAAAAAGTCATGTAACTCCATCAACTCTTCTGGAAAGCTTTGAATTATATAATTCCCTGGTGGTAGCATCCCTCCTTTGCATGTTCCATTTTACCATGGAACAGGAAAAAAAGAAAAAAAAGGCAGGGACAATGAAGGAAAGTGAAAAGAGAGATCTGTCCAATATGACTATTATTTTCATTTGCTATGAGAGATCTGGTATGGAAAGAATTCAAACTGATGACACAGATAAGGGGCAGAAATAAGCATTAGACACAACTTGGGCTTTCCCGGCCATCCCACCCTAGGCCATCCTTGCGGAGGAGAACTGACAGCTGTGTAGCACAAAGACTACCTCTGATCTGTTCTTATTAGGAAGATTTGCGGGGGCAGGATAGTCCTAATTTATGGTGGCATGGGCTTCACTGTTGAAAGCAAGAGGCTGAACAAGAAGTCCCTTTCATCTCAGTTATAACTGTCACTATAAATAGGGCATCTGTTAAGAGAATGGACTTTTGTGGGTTGTTGGAGAAATGGTTGTGAAAGGTTTCAGCAAAACCTCAAAAAATCAATTCTCATTTCTCTGATTGTCAGAGGCACTGACCCAAATTTGCCAGCACATTCATGTCAAAAGAGACCCTGTGAAGAGCTGAGTGGGCTCTGTCGTCCTTGTGTGGGCACTTTCACAGGGTTGGTGAAGGGAAAACTGGTTGGAAAATATTGCCTTCCCCAAAGAGTTCCTTTGGAGAGCAATTCCTATAAAATCTCTCTCTCTCTCTCTCTCTCTCTCTCTCTCTCTCTCCAGTTAGCTCCGCACCCAGTCCTATTTTATTTTTTATTTTGAAACAGAGTTTCATTAAGTTGCTGAGGGCCTTTCTAAATTGCTGAGGCTGGTATCAACCCACAGTCCTTCCGTCTCAGCTTCCCAAATACTGGGATTACAGGTGCACACCACCAAGCCCAGCTATAATCTCCTATTTTTATAGAACCTTGGAATTTTCTATTTGTCTGCTCATCCTTTAACCTACTTAACTTTCAAATAATAATTATTAGTATTGTTATTTTTTAAACTAGGTGAGATCTTTCCTGGTAACTACTGTATAGGTGAAGAAATGGAGACCTGCTATCTTGACTTGTAGGGAAATGCAATTTAGAAATTGGACTTGGCATTCTTGGGCAGGCTGAACACAGAGTATGGAATTATTTTGCAGAACACTTTTCTTTGCTGACTGGAGAGGCAGAGCCGTGGGAAGCCGCAGGACCCCTGGGTTGGGAGCTGGAAGCAGAATCCATTCCAGAGTTCCAAAAGAACGTTGCATTCTGCATATGGTATGCTCTGAATAATTTAGCAAATTATTCTTAAATTAAAAAAACAGAGCCAAGACCCTAACATATGGGTGGATCTTACGAACACCTCACTGAGGCAGTGTCTGTGTCATCTGATAGAGTGCTTGGAATACAGATTTCCTTGCACCCAGTTGGCAGCAGATGTCCGTGTTTGCAGGCTCATCTGGAGACTACCACTGTGCCTCCTGCGGATCCTGCCACTGTGCAGACAGACTTCATCGACAGGCTTGATTGAGCGTTCTGATTGGAGAGTTTCCTGGAAAGTTCCTGGGCAGCACAAATGGATACAGCCTGAATCTCAAAACATGTTTCTATGCACAGGCAGAAACCAGTAGGCTTAGAAGAAAGAATTAAAAGAACTATTGTCATATAGTGGTTCCAGTGGGCTTAGAAGAAAGATTAAAATAATTATTGTCATATGGTGGTTCTGTTCTGTGTTTTTTTAACAAACCTCCAAACTGATCTCGAATGTGGCTGTACTAATTTACAATTCCACCAACAGTATGTAAGAGTTCCTGTTTCCCCACACCCTCTCCAGCATTTGCTGTTGTTGGTATTCTTGATGGTTGCCATTCTAACTGGAGTTAGGTGGAATCTCAGTGTAGTTTTGATTTGCATCTCCCTGATTCCTAGTGGCGCTGAACATTTTTTTCATATATTTATTGGACAGTTGGGTTTCTTCTTTTGAGAAGTATCTATTCAGTTATATTACCCATTTTTTATTGGGCTATTTGTTTTTTTAGTGTTAAAGTATTTTTATTTGTTTATTATTTTAGTTGTTTTTATATTCTAGATATTAGTCCTCTATTAGAGGAGTAGCTGGCAAGGATTTCCTCCCATTCTGTAGGCACTTTCTTTAGACTCTTGATTGTCTCTTTTGCTACACAGAAGCTTTTTAATTTGATGGCATCCCATTTATTGATTATTATTTCTATTTTCTGAGCTTTGAGGGTCTTATTAAGAAAGTCTCTACCAGTGTATCTTTGCTAAAGAATTAAATTCAGCATACTATAGTGATATATGCATACCCATGTTTATAGCAGCACGATTCACAACAGCCAAATTATGGAACCAGCCCAGGTGTCCATCAACAGATAGATAAATAAAGAAAATGTGTTATATACACAATGGAATTCTACTAAGCCATAAAAAACAAAATTATGTCATTTTCAGGAAAATGGATGGAGCTAGAGAATACTATGATAAGTGAGATTAGTCAGTCTCAGAAAGTCAAGGGTCATGTTTTCTCTCATATGTGGAAGCTGGAGAGAAAATAGGAAATAGATTAAGGGAGGGAGTTAGGGAGAGGAAGAGGGAGGACTGAAGAAGGAAACAGTACTATGGCAGTATGTGAAGGTATCACCACCAATCTCACTAACTCATGCAGGGAAGGGGAGGGGGAGTAGGAGTAGGGTGGGCTGTGGAGGAAAATACAAAAAGAGCTGTGTGCATGTGTTTTATCACATTGAACCTATGATGTATACTTGAAATGCATTAATGAAATAATTGAAGAAATAACTATCATCAAGCATAGGTTTTTGAAATAATGCATCATAGCTGTAGGAGACAGCATGTACATGCACTAAAGAAGTATTCCTTGGATAACGTCTGCTCAGTAAAAGTCTGTCTTTGTATCATTGTTGTCAAGTGTCTTTTGTTATATCTCACCCCTTGGCTTCTGTCTTGGCTTGACCTGAGCTGGTAAATGGTGTCCACGCTTAACACTGCATGCTCAGCCTCCTCTACCTGGGTCTGCTTCTCTCTCTCTCTCTCTCTCTCTCTCTCTCCCTCTCTAACACTCAGACCACCCAACAGTGGCATTTCAGAAAAATTCCATACCTCCATTCTGTATGTTTTAGTCTGCTTTTTCATTGCTGCAACCAAAATACCTGACACAAACAACATAGAGGAGGAAAGGTTTATTTGGGCTCATGGTCTCAGAAGTACAGTTCACCCATCCCCAGAGCTGGAGACGCGGGGCGGACGAGCCCTTGGCTCCACCCACGAAGACCCCCCCAGTGCTGGGGATGGGGGGCAGGTGAGCCCTTGGCCCCGCCCCCAGAGAACCCCACCCCCCCCCGGTGCTGGAGATATGGGGCGGGCGAGCCCTTGGCCCTTCCCCTGGAGACTCCCCAGCACTGGGGATGCAGGGCGGGTGAGCCCTCGGCTTCGCTCCCAGAGAACCCCTCACCCTGGTGCTGGGGATGCAGGAGGATGAGTCATGACCTCACACAGGAGGGGCTGCAGACAAAGAGAGAAAACGTCAGATGAGCAAAGAAGGCAAACTAACTGGGAGAGGTGGGAGGGAAGGAGAGGGAAACAAACTGGTGCACAGGATGGACTTACACAAAGATATCAAAGTCAACTACTATGCTGAAAACGGGAAGAAGGGAGGGGGGAGGCAGGGGGGTGGGAATTGGGGAGGGTTAATTGACCAAGGAGTGCATGTATATGTCAACCACCCTGAAATCCTTCAAGACGTATGATTGCAATGCACTAATAAATAAAAAAAAAAGAAGTTCAGTTCATAGTTGGCTGACTCCAAGGCAGACATCATGACAGCACAGTGTGCGGCAGAGGACAGTAGCTCATCTCATGGCAGTCAGAAAGCAGAGAAAGAGAGAGAAAGAGAGAGAGAGATGACCAGGGACAGATATAATCCCCAAGGCCACACCCCAGTGACCTACTTCTTCCAGCCACATCCCACCTGCCTAAATTACCGCCCAGTAAATCCATTCAAATTATGAATCTTTCAGTGGGTTTGTCTGCTGATGAGATTAGAACCCTGATTCAATTATTTCACCTCTAAACATATTTGGATTACCAACACATGAGTTTTCCAGGGGACATTCTATATTTAAGCCATAACACTGACCCAGATCCATCCCACTGTTCTCTTGACCTGGGGGTCAAGAAAGAGTTCTCAGAGTCTCTCTGAATTCTGCTGATACAAGAATTGTAGACTTGACAAAGAAAGCACCACAGAAAGGGGAAAATAGTGTTCAGAAAACTTTTGTTTCTTGACTCCATCAGTCATCTATTATGCCAAACAAACCAACTCCAAAGTTAGTGGCTTAAAATGGTAACCACTTAAATAGCTCTCAATTTATGAGTTGGCACTTGGGCTTGGCTCAGATGGGTGGCTGTTCTAGTCCCTTCTGGGTTGGCTCAGCCATGTACAGACTGGAGCTGGCAAGGCCCATGGATGTGGTGCTGGCTGGTATAAGATGGTCTCATTCAGATGTCTCATGGTTGGCTCACAGTTAGCTGGGCTGATGGGGGCAAGAGAACCACATGTCTCTCATCCTCCAGTGGCTCAGTATACTTCTAAGAGAGAATAAAACCTTTAAGACCTGTTGTAGCCTTAAAGAACTAGCATGTCACTTCCACTGCATTCAACAGACCAAAGAAAGTCAAAAGCCAACCCCAAGTCAGAAGTTGAGAAAGTTGGCCTCTTGATGGGACTTGCCTCAAAGGGAGGTAGATACGGGGAAGAGCGAAAACTCGAGGCTGTTTCCACCTGGCTCAGAGTGAAGTGCACTGACTAGAGAACAGAACAAACTGGCCTAAAGCAGCCTGGATTCTGGATTCCATGGGCCTCCCACTTTGCCCTTTGAGCCTCCAGGAGAAAGAAGTAAAGAGAAGTCAGGAGACTTAACGTAATGCCATCTGCATAAATCAGCTTTCTATACCATCTCTCCAGTAAGTCTAGTTTCCTAGATGAGTCTTCTGGTGTTTGACTTCTTGGAGAAACATACTCGCCAACCATCAAGATTCTCTTGTGCTATTTCCCACAGGCCATAGCTAATTGTACCTAGACTGATCCAATGTGACCCATCGGTTGACATTTCAGCTGCCTGGGTTGCCCAGCCTGATGGCATAGAATAGATCGATGAGATTTTTTTTTTTGGGGGGGAATTTGAATGTGTAAACAGAGGGACAAAGGCTGTGAGCAACAAGATAGGCACTGAGAAAACCAAGTCCATATTTCAATGATGGGTTGACTCTTTGATATTACAATGGACCCCCGTATGGACCATTTCATTGACTAAACACCATGTACTGTTTTTGACTCCACTTTTCTGGAATATATAGAAGACTGCATAGATTAAAAATGCAATCAAATTTACCTTTCTGCAATCTTTCCATAAAAGAATCTAGACAACTCTCCGCCCTTCTCTGCCTTCTGAGCTATGTTATCTTTTTCTGTGGGAAAGATTTCGTATGCTGCTTTGGGGAATGTTAACATATACAGGCTTCTCTTTGTTTCAGGATAACATTGTGGCAGCATGACAGGTGCTGGGAGCAGTAAAACTGAGGGAGAAGAAGATAAAAATTATAGTCTTAATTGTGAAATAGTGTAAACGTGGTCCCACTGTTGCAAAATAGGGAGTGCAGGTTGGGCATAGACAATGCTCCCAGACATAAATCCACCTGCATCTAACTGCCTTTTGTTTCTTTGTTTCTGAAAGGCAGAGGGAGATCCCTCAGAGGGAAATGGGGCCAGTGGATGGAATATTCTCACTTTGTATTCTGACCTTAAAGCTCTTCTTCCTTTTCCCTCAGAGCTTGAGATACACAGTGTGGGTGGTAGAATATAAAGCCTGAGAATTGACTCATTTGAAACACAGGGTACAAGAGTATTTTCCCTAATGTCCTAGTCCATTTGGGTTGTTATGACAAACTGCTATAGACTGGGTGGCTTATAAACAACAGAAATTTATTTCTTACAGTTTTGGAGGCTGGGAAGTCCAAGGTCAAACCACTGACAGATTCCTGGGAAGGCATTTCCTGGTTCATAGACACTGTCTTTTTGTCATATCCTCGTGTGGCAGAAGGAGCAAGGAATCTCAGAATCTCTCTGTGGTCTATTTTATCATTTATTTATTTATTTATTTATTTACTTATTTATTTTGCAATACTGGAGATTGAATGCAGGGGTGCTCTACCACTGAGTTACACCCCCAGACCTTATTTTGAGACAGGGTTTCACTATATTGCCTAGGCTGACCTCAAATTTGAGATATCCCTTCCTCAGCCTCTCCAGGAGGTGGTATTACAGGAGGGTGCCATCAATCCCAGCCCTTTTTCACTGTTCTAGGCATTTCTCTGAAGCCTCAGAAATTTGCTCAGCCTATCTACAATGAAGCCAGGAAATTGGAGATTTAATGCCTCGAGTTAATGCCCTCAACCAATGAGAAGAAACAGAAGTCAGTAGATAAACAATTCAGCTTCTTCATTTATCAAGTGTGTCCTATGCAACACCCCAGAGAGTCCCCTGTAAGGCGAGCCCAGTTGCCCAGGGTTGTAACCTGCTCACTGACGTACCCTTTATGGACTTCCCTCCTTTCCCAACTCCCCACACGTGCTTTCTTGGCTTTACCTCCCAAATGAACTACTCATACCCAATACTTTTTCTCAGGGTCTGCCTTTGGGGTAACCCTTACTAAGACACAATGAAGTGGGAAAATATGACCGTTCTCTCAAAGTTTGTTAGCTCTGTCCTAAGACAATGCATCATGCACAAGTTGAAATCAAGAAGAGAGCAAACACTTGGAGTCACTTGGGAAAGCCAGACAGATCAGCAGAGAAATCATGATGACACAAACTCTACAAAACTACATGAGGCTCTTTGCAATTTCAAAAAACTTTCACTTCCTCACGACACTTTATTTCATCTTTCGAAACACTTCATAATATAAGACAAGATACTTTGTCATCTGCCAGAAAATTGTCATAATAAATATAAAAATGTGCAAGATCTAAGATGTGAAAGTTTAACCCTAAGTCCCCAACTTTTCACAGCCATATGCAATAACTGCATTTACTTTAGTTTGAATTCCAATTCTTGTTTCCCTAAGGATCAGCTTTAGCCTGGTTCCTGCCCTTGGATTCTGGTAAGAATTCTCATTGGATTCTTTCTGCCCTTAAACAGATCTTGAGTAGGTCTCTAGCCTTGAAAACAACATCAGAAAAAGTCCTAAGTCACCTTTGTAATTACTATGGATGGGGCAGGACCCTAGGGGCCAGGGGAAGAATCAGTTGCTAGCTCTAAAATTTGTTAAATAGATATTGATGAACTCCAGATAGGAAACCAGTTCAAGGTAAGATCAAGGTTAATTATACCAACTAATTATGTAACACACAATTGTTAATGTTGAGTAGATTTTTAAACATATTTCTTCATTGTAAAAAATTGTATATGTTAGCTGAACATGGTGGCACAAGCCTATAACCCAACTATTTGGGAGGCTGAGTCATGAAGGTTGCAAGTTCCAGGGCATTTTCAGCAACTTAGCAAAACCCTGTCTCAAAATTAGAAATAAATAAATAAAAAGGCCTGAGTTCAATTCCCAGTAACCACCGCCCCCCACACACACAAATTATGTATGCGTTTTTAGGTTTCTCTGGTGATAATGCTCTATACCAAATAATTCCAAAATCTCAGTGGCTTAAAACAGCAAACATTTATTGTACTTTCACAGGTCTATAGATTGGCTGTAACTAGGCCATGGTCACCTGGGCTGGACTGGACACCAAATTGTGAATCAAAATTCAGGGATACTCCACAGTTTTCATTCCAGGATACAGGCTACAGGAACCATAGTTACCAGGACACACTCCTCTCGTGGCAGAAGGCAGAGTACAAGAGACCAAGACAAATCATGCAAGGGCAGCCAATATGGCTCTATATTAATTTGCTTGAGTTAGCCATTCCACAATGTGTGTGTGTGTGTGTGTGTGTGTGTGTGTGTGTGTGTGTGTTACCCCATAAGTAGATATAATTTTTATTGGTCAATATTAAGAATAGGCAAAAATTATGTTCTTTGCATATAAATAAAAATTACATAAACAGAAAAGTCTGATTGCAAGTTGCCTATTTCAGGTCTATTCGCATTCCATTGGCCAAAACACACCCTTAGGCCCAGTCCTATACCTGAGATGTATTGGACAGGGTTCACTAGATTAACAGAATTCACAGAATGAGTATATTTGAAAAAGGGATTTATCAGATGGGCTTACAGTTTGAAGTAATGTAGTCCCAAGTTCTGACTGCACGTGGAGAGTCAGAGGAACCAGTAGCTGGTCGAGTGGTCTAAGAGCTGGAGTCTTAGGATCGGAGCAACCACTGATTCAGTCCCAGTCCAAGATGTGAAGATCAGGAAGCTCTTCGGAGAAACGATGGTGAAGTTTCAGTTCGAAGGGCTGGAGGCCAATGATATCGGACGAGAGCAGAAGATCAAGAAGCTCTTCAGAGAAACGGCGAAGTTCCAGTTCTATGAGCCGGAGGCCGACAATCTCAGGCAAGAGCAGATGTGTTTTCTTCGGAAAGAGTCACACAGCGCTCTATGCAGCTTCTCCCTCTTTTATCTAAGTCCTGCACCTATCAGAATCCTGCTGCCTACATTCAGGGAAGGGCTTTCTGTTTAATCTGCTGTTACACACCCAAAGTCACATGATTTTGGGTGTGTCATGATCAGGTCAAGTTGACAAACTAGATTGACTATCACAAGTGAAGAGATGTATCAGGGCCTTGCAAAGTAGGAGGTACTGCACACTCCAATGGCTAAGGGCGTGCAGACGTAAGTCTATCACTCAGAGGGAGTGACTAACTCGAAATCTAGTGCAATATGGAAATTCGCAAACATGCCCTAAGATGACAGAACGTCAGAATAAACCCCCATGTGCCTGTCCTGCAGCAACAATGTCACCTCCCTGCTAATCCTGCCTCACACCTCCTCACTCCCACATTATTAGGAAGCAAATCCTACATTTTATGAGTGACATTTAAGAGAAGAAAATAAATTCATATTTTTGCAAGCAATGGATGATTATTTAGATGGCAAAGAATTTACAAAACAATAGAAAAAGATTTGCTAATGTGTCAATATGACGTGCAATAAAGCACGATTGCACACTCAACAATGATGAGATGAGGTCAATTCCAAGATGCTGCTGCACATGCGCACTCCACACTGAATATTGATGAGTCTTATATTTAACTGTCCTGTCTAGCTAGAATAATGAATACCACCAAAAAAATTAAAGTAAACGCCTACTCTCTATCTAGTTCATTAATCTTAGTGGCAGAAGAGGAGGGAGAAGAAAAAAATGAAAACTTTCAGTAACAGAATTTTAAGATACAAACCAACATTACTTTATCAGTGGATTAGAATTATAATGCTTTGAACCAAAGACTCACTTCCACACTTCCCTGCGACACTTTCCTTCCATCTATGGAAACACGAGATAATTACAAAATAAGCAATTACCACAGAATACCTGCAATGAGATACAAATATTAAAGAAGAGTAAGACTAAAAAGAAGTAAAAGCCGGGCATCGTGGCATGCCTGTAATCCCAGTACTTGGGAGGCTGAGACAGTAGGATCACAGGTTCAAGGCCAGTCTCAGCAACTTAGCGAGACCCTCAGCAACTTAGCGAGATATTGTTTCAAAATAAAAAATATAATAGGGCTTGGGGCGTAGCTCAGAGGTAGAGCATTCCTGGGTTCAATCCCAGTAACACACACACACACACACACACACACACACACACACACACACACTACAAAAATGAGAACTATGTCAGGGTGTGTTTAATAAAATAAATAATCAGATCAATTTATTATAATAATTTTAACCCATACTCAAAATAACATCTGACTTTCTGAAGCGGACAATGGAAATACATTGTGGTTGGCTTAAACAACAGAAATTTATTTTCTCCCAGTTGTGGAGGCTAAATATTGTGATCCAGGTGTGGGCGGGTTTGGCTTCTCTGGAGGCCGTGCTCCTCAACCTGCAAAAAGCCACCTTCCCCCACGTCCTCACATGGGCTTCCCTCTGCCCACACACATCCCTGCTGCCTCACTCTCTTTGTTTGCCCCCTTGGGGGCAGGTACTGGGGATTGAACCAGTACCCAGTAGGCTGAACTACACCCCCAGCCCTCAGAGTCTTACTGTTCCTGAATGCTGGCCTCAAACCTGCAATCCTCCTGTTTCAGCCTCCTAAGTACAGGTGTGTGCCACCACACCCAGCTTATAAGGACAGGAGTCATATTGGATTAGGGTTCATTCCTTGTTAAAAAAAAAAAACTTAGTGAGACTTTATTTAACCTAATTACACCTTTAGAGTCACATTGGCAGTTAAGAGTTCCAACATATAAATTTGGAGGAGGACACAATTCATCCTTAACTATTACATCAATCATTAGGTATTATTACAATTACTTATACCTAATACTGCTACTGATAATATTAATTAGCTAATAACATAACAAATAAGAGTCAATAGGTAGAAATATAGCCCTCACTATGTTCCAGGGTCTTTTCTATGTGAATTTGTCAATTAAAATATTAATATTAATCTATTTAGAACTTGAAACAATCCTATTTCATAGATACTATAATTTCCCCCACTTTAAAGATGAGCAAAATGAGACACTGAAAGGCTACCTAAAGTGGTATAGACAGGTTAGTTAGTTAAATAAAGGATGCCCGGTTAAATTTGAATTTCAAATCAATAATGAGTGAATTTTTAGCATATGTATGTTTCGAATGTTACATATAACATGCTTATACTAAAAAGTAGGAGTTGATCTGAAATTAAAATGTAACTGAGCATCCTGTATTTTTACTTGCTAAATCTTAGAACCCCAATTAGAGGTAAGATATATTCTTATAATGGAACAGTGGATATTTCAAGATATATATTAGGGGTCTGCTGAGAGAGCAAATGAGAAGATAAACAGTTCCCCCTTTCAAATATAGCAATTCCTTTATCATCTTTTTTAATCACTGAGATTTTCTGTAAATATTCTTTTGATAAAATAAATGTTTCCTTGATTTAAAAATTACATTTACAAAACTATTTTTCAGGTAAAATATAACTTCTGGATGTCTTGTTTGATTTGTTTTGGGGTGCTTTCCCCCCCCAATTTTTACCATTACATTCTCCAAATTTGACATTTTCTAATTTTCACTCTCCCTAGAGAATCATGCAGGACTGGCCGGTTGGGCTCTAAAATAAGGGTTTGCAAGCTCTGGCCAACAGCCTAGAGGCTGCTGCAGTTATTATAAATAAAGTTGCCCTGGAGCACATCATTGTTCATTAATTTACATTTTAGCTACTGCTGCTTATGCACTACAAAAGCAGAATTAAGTAGTTGCAATAGAGACCATATGTCCCAGAAAGCCAAAAATATTTACTATATTAATCACCAAAAAATCTGCTGACTCCTAATGTCTAAGAACCTGTTTCTGATGCCTGACAGTGAGGCTGAGAAACAAATTGTCATGAAGTCCCTTCTGAATTTGGAGGAGGCAAGATTAACTGGGCAGATTGATTTTCTGTGATAACTTTTAATTACTTGGTGTCACTTGGTAAAATTGTCTCATAAAATAGCAAAGCTATCAGACAAAGTGTTTCTATTGAAGATTTGGTTGCATGGATTGGTGCTGATAATGACCTGTAATTCTGCAGAAATGACAAAGAGATAAAGCTTTTACTAGAACAAAGTCTATCAATATTTTCTGCCCTGTCTATGGCTCTTATAAAAAGTAAACCTTAAAGCAGAAATCCAATTGTTTCTTCCCCGATTCTGGATCACTCTTGAAGTCAGTAAATTACAATAACCTGTCACTAGAACAGACAAGACATTTAAAGCCATAAGATACTTACCATAATATAAAGGGGTTTAGGTTGATTATCCCAGGATCATCACTGGAAGTTTTAATAGAGCTGCTGTGTCTTTGAAGTTACATCTTCCTGACATCTCAGTCGTCCTTCGTGGAAAGCTGTCCATGTGCACATTATCCACCTCTTGACCCTAGGGAACCGGTTCCTCTTTGAAGCTTCATTTCGTATTTTAAGCAGTTAATTTCTGTAACTCCCCAGATTGTTCCTGAACAATCAATAGCCGTAATTATTCCAGGTCCATGAAGAACTCAGGAGGAGTAAAACCCTTTGGAAAATGTTCCCCTCTGAATGCTGATCCCTACCTACTTAATACTGTGAAAACCAGGCTGCCACTCCTGCAAGTACATTCCTCGGTGATCTTACTTCTTCTTGCTTTTTAGATTTTTATGCTTTCTTGTTATATGGACTGTTTGTGATTTTAAAAATCTAAAGTGTCCCAACGAATTAAGAAAACATTTTAGAAAAGAGATGTTATGATATGACTTAATGAAAAGAAGCCCATAAAAAGACAGGCATACAGGTGTAGTCGTTGAAACATCAACTTTTGCACGATTAGCAAGGTTTGGATTTCCTTCTCTTTGAAGCCTTGGAAAGAGCCACAGGAATGGTATGTTTCAAAAACATGCTTATTATAAATGAGAAGTCAAGGCCTTTACATCAGTTATGATGTCTCTGTCATTTATGATGTCCATTTACGATACATAAACATGTTAGAAACTACCTCCCTAGGAATGATACATCTCTTTGGTCCAAGTAAGGATCATTTTTCAAGACTTTTTGAATGTATAAGAAGTGTTTTATGCAGATGGTGTCCTTGGAGAGGCCAGTGTGCACCATCATATCTGATCAGCGTTACCTGCAGTAACCTCAACAGCGTCTAGTGTTTGCTGATTCATTTGGGACTATGTTGGTCCAGAGATGCCTCGTTAGGAGGAGGCAAATTGATCTGTGCTCAGGGCTTGAAGAATGATTTCTCCCGAGAGCCACAGTAAGATGCATGCGGATTTTCAGGTAGAAGTTGGGGGAAAAAAGTCACTCCAGCAAATATTAGGTGGCTGAGTGTTCCATAATGAATCTTCACTTTCTTCCTCTAACAGATATGGCAAAAAATAATTGGGGAACAAGATAATAGATGAATAAATATGCAAAGAAGTGAGCTAGGGAAAAAAGAGCTAGTGGTAGAACTAGGGCCTACACAGTGGCTTTACGTTACTACGGAGTAGACAAGTCAGTTAAGATCTGAATGAAGAGTCAGCCAAGCAAAGACTAAGGAAAAGAGTGACACAGACAAGAGCACTAGCTAGTGCAAAGGCCCCAAAGAAGGAAGAGCCCTGAAGAGTTCAAGGAACAGAGAGATCACCAGGTTTGGAGTGTAGGGAGCAGAGGGAGTATAGGGAGTTATACTGCACCAATAAAAGAATAAAAATAAAAAATAACAATAATGGAAGTGTCAGCTAATGACCTCATGTAGGCAAAAAAAAAAAAAGTACAAGATAAGATCAGAGAGGGAGATGGGCCAAATTATAGGAGGCTTTGTAAGCCAAACAAGGAGATTAGAGTACCTACCAGAGAAGGCCTTTGTGTTCTTTGGTCTCAGGCCTAGGACACGGCCATGAGAAGTTGCTGGAAAAACACAATCCCATTCCTGGCTTTTGTTAAAGGAAGGGGAGGGGACCCAGATGCAGGTTGTGGTGTTGGAAGAACAGGAAGAAAGGCAGAAGGGAGGGGATCCCCCAAACTGGGCAGGACCTGGTGACCTGGAGGCCTGCAGCTCTGAGGAGCCAAGGCAGAGCCCCCGGGAGGGCACGATCTCCAGGGGGCAGTTGCGAGGACCCCGGGCTGTCTCTAGGCACTGCGGCCCTGGCTTCAGCCACGCTTCCTTCTCTGGGAATTGCAGGGATCCCCCTGGTCTCAATTTTGAAGCACTGTGAGGGCTCAGACAGGGGCATACATAATAGGGCCAGGCAGGGTGGCAGGAGGAAGAGAGAGCCTCACCAATTGTTTCTGTGCCTGAGCCCTCCCTTCTTCTCTGCCCAGACTCTCCATTGACCTTATACCCGGGTTGGGGACGGGAGTCTAATACTGGCTTAAAAGAGTGCCCAGCAGCCCAGGGCTATGGGGGCTCAAGGTAATTTGGTTAAAATATTTTTTTAAAGGTACCATCTGACTCTCAAAAAAAAAACAAAAACATTATGTCGATTGAAAGAAGCATGAAGCCAAGCGTGGCGCACGCTTGTAATCCCAGTACTTGGGAGGCTAAGACAGGAGGATCGGGTTCGCGGCCAGCCTCAGCTACTTAGTGAGGCCCTCTGCAACTTAGTGAGACCCTGTTTTGAAATAAAGAATAAAAAATAGGGCTGGGGTGTAGCTTGGAGGTAGAATGCCTCTGTGTTCAATCCTCGGTACCGCCAAAAAAAAAAAAAAAAGAAAGAAAAGAAAGAAGCATGAGATTTCTACAGAGTTCTAAAGCAAGGAACTAAGCTATGGTGATGAAGATCAAATAAGTGGTTTCCTCTGAGAGTTGGACCTGGGAGCAAGTGATATAAGGGGGCATGAGGAGCCAGGTTGGTGGTGCACTCCTGTAATCCTAGTACTTGGGAAGCTGAGACAGAAGGATCACAGGTTCGAGGTCTACCTCAGCAATTTAGTGAGGCCCTCAGCAACCTAGTGAGACCCTGTTTCAAAATAAAAGGTTCTGGGGGATGTAGTTTTGAGGTAGAATGCCCCTGGGTTCGATACCCAGTGTAAAAAATAAATAAAAAATAAAAGGGCCATAGGGAACTTTCCAGAGTGATAGGAATGTTCTCTTGATCAGTCTGATGGCCACAACACCACCCACCTGTACACTTAAGATTCATCCATTTCACTGTATGTAAATCATGCCACCATAAAGCATGAACTCAGAGCTCTCGGGGCATCCCAAGAACAAAGGAAGAAAGGAAGGAAGGCATGGAGAAAGGAAGGGAGGAAAGGAGAAAATATAGGCAGCAGTTTATCCCAGGCCATTTTTGCTGTTTCATACCATTGCATATTTTCCAACCATGTGTTACACAAAATGAGCATCTAGGTTGTGATGAGTTTTTGCCAAACAGCCAGTCTGTGCCAAGTGGCCAGAGAGAAGAAAGTGGAAGTAAATAGGTCAGCACACAGCTTGGACCTGGGAGGATTTGTTCTGCCCAAGGGTGAAGGAGCCAGGCTTTTGGGAAAGGTTTAATGGGGAGGTCAAGGGTCTGTGGACTGCAAGAACAGGGATGCTCTGAGATCATATCCATCTGGGCTTTCTCTTTTCTCCTTAGAAACCTACAACAACATGGCAGCTATAAAGCCCAGGGCTTCCTGCCAGTCTCTGCAGAAGGCGCTTGTCGCTAAGGCTGATGTAACCTGGAAGCTGGAAATTATTTGCAGGACAGTGGGCTGTTCGGGACCTCAACAGCCACAGGCAGCCAACTGGTCACTCTGGCAGATTTCTGCAGATCCTGTGCTCAGGCTCTGGATTTTCCCAGTTGTCACTGACTTGTTGCAGCAAAGGCAGAAGGAAGCCCTCTTAGCCACAATGTTCCCTTCAGGAAACGAGGGACCAAGGGCTTCCCTGAGGAAACTTGGGAAAGTGACATTTCCTCAGGCTTGAGGACATCATGAAGTGACTTCCAAAACACTGGGTTATGTTGGCCTGATTGTTTATCTTCTTCAGCTCTCTTTAGGAAAAAACAAAAAGACATGTCCTTTTGAATCTTGATATCAATAAAAAGAGACCTTGGGACTACTATAAACACTGATAGGCATTTGTATGGACTAAGGAAAATATCACCACCATTGAAAATGGCAACACACACAGCCTTGCACATAGCCACTTCTCTCCCTGCGTGCTTATAGGCTAAGGAAACTTGTCAACTCCAGTTTCTCACCACTTTCCTCTTAGAGAACTCAGGAAGCATAAATTCCTATGTGTTTACATGAAAACTTTCCAGGATTTCCATAGTTAAGTGTTGTCAGTCAACATTGCAGAGAATGCGGAACTCATTACAATAATAAAAAAGGCTACTCTTCATATTAGATAGACATACTGTTTATCACTTAGAGTGGGTTCTTAGAACAATAAAAATAATCCTGACACAGCATGATGGCACATGCCTGTAATTCCATCTACCCAGGAGGCTGGGGCAGGAGGATCACAAGTTCAAGGCCAGCCTGGACAACTTAGCAAAATACTCTGTCTCAAAGTCTAATAAAGAAGGTCTGGGGATATAACTCAGTGGTAGAGTGCTTGGCTAGCATGCACAAGGCCCTGGGTTTAATCCCTAGCACTGTAAAAACAAATAAATTAACTAATAAAGATAGTTGCATTGGAAGAATTTTATTACAAGTTCTCAGGACTTATTTCCAAACTCCCTGATAGAGGCCAGCTTTGACTACAGTGCTTACATTCTCAACCTGGTGAGACTGGAAGGCACACAGAGAGGAAAACAAGATAAAAAGGAAGAAAAGAGAAGCAAAGAGTGCTTTCCTCCTGGTAACTTTGACTCAACAATCCTAAGAAAGAAGAAAGAAAGAAAGAAAGAAAGAAAGAAAGGAAGGAAGGAAGGAAGGAAGGAAGGAAGGAAGGAAGGAAGGAAGGAAAGAGAAAGAAAGAAAACAGTATTTTAAATGTCATATGCACAGTATTCATTCTGTATATAATAGTCCAATAAATTGTACTTAATTCTAGATAATAAATGCCATGGTAGAATGCAATGGTTAGTCACCTGTATAATCAATTAAAGCTATATAGGTTTTGTATTTCTTTCCCTTTCATTAAAATGTAGTTTTCTGCCAGGAATGGTAGCGCACACTTGTAATCCCAGTACTTGAGAGGCTGAGACAGGAGGATCACAGGTTTGCAGCCAGCCTCAGCAACTTAGGGAGGCCCTCTGCAACTTAGTGAGACCCTATTTCAAAATAAAAAATAAAATAGGGCTGGGGGTGTAGCTCAGAGGTATAATGCCCGTGAGTTCAATCCTCACTACCATCAAAACAACAACAACAACAACTTAGTTTTCTTTTTAAAAAAGCCAAATTGCTAATATTTTCCTTTTTTTCTTTTAAAATGAAACTGTAATCATACATATTAACAACAAAAAGAACCCTGATTAATTTATGCGCACATTAAACTGTTTCTAGGTTTTCTGCAGTCCGAATGCAGGGCACCTTCCCCAACACCAGGTCATTCAAGGTAATTATAAAAGAATCACAGTCTTAGTATCTAGAAGGCACTTGGCACTGAAGGCCATTTGCCAGCCGGGTCACAGCAGTGACTGCACTGTCGGACGTTGGTCCCCTCCCTTCCTTACTGTGGACTCTTGCCAAGGCAGCTGTAGCTCTCTGGCAGCTGTTTAAATAGTCAACTAGAATGATAAGGCCAGGGCCACATAACAACATCTTCTAAGTGACAGGCCTCTTATACTCCTATGATCAGGCAAGATTATTTTCCATTTGGACCTGTGGTAACACAGAACATCATGGTGGGGATCATGGCATTCAGTGTTCACCTCCTGGCAGCCAAGAAGCAAAAAGAAAGAAAAAAGGCTGAGATCCCCAAATCCCCTTCAAGGACACATCCCAGTCATCTACCTTATCCCACCAGACCCAGCTCTTAAAGATCCTCCCACTCCCCAAAGCACCACACAAAGCAAGGCTTGTGTCCAACCAAGCCTTGGACACACTCATCCGAACCACAGCAGGAGCTCGGGAGGGGATTAAACAGGCTGCATCTTCCTGAAGCATCAATTCCCTTCACAGAATTGGGAGGTAAAAAGAAAATAATTTGATGTTAATGTGAACATCAATGTACCACGCAAGTGAGTACAAAATTCACATGTATTTCTAAGATGAAACAAGAGTCTTTAAAGAAATTGTGGGTTTTCTATGAACTACTTTTGGTTCTTCTCAGAAAAGCCCTGAACACTATACAAAAAGTTCTAAGATATGGTCTTTCCGAATCCTGACAGTAAGAAAACTGCCAGGGAGGGAGGCATAAGACCACATTTCAGAGACAAAATAGTAAGAGGCCCTAAGGGATTGTGCCCAAAAGCTGAGCTTTGGGAGTGGAGCAAAGAAATCCTCCAGGGATCCTGATTCTGCAGGGCTGGGGCAGGTTCCAGGTTTCTGCATCTCTGACAAACTCTGGCTAAGATCCAAGTTCCTGCTCCCAGATCACCTTCTGAATAGCAAGGCTGAGGTGCCCAGCCTGCCACCCGCGCTTCCATTGGGGTTCAAAATATGAATTTCCCCATCCTGTGGGGTGACAGAGTGAAGGGGAGTGGGTACACATCCTGCTTCAGAGTGTCTGTGCTTATGGAATCAAGTCCTGGTGGCCACCAGGTGAGTTGCTGGTGGGTTCCCTGCTCATTTCTGCCTTTGGGCTGCTGTGTACTGGGTAACACATTCTGGCAACTTTCCTTGGAGTCATTCTGATTCACAGGAAGGAGAGTTCCATCACTTACTCACGTTAGCTTTGTTTTTTTAAGATGTGGCCTGAACCATCTTAGGACTGTTTAAATTAAACAGTTCACTCAGTGCTCAGCAAATGAAAATTTCATACCACTGGAGAGCTCAATCCAATATTCTGTGGGTGCTACAAACAGTCTTAAAAGAGCAGCTCCCAAATATTTGAGCAATGGCAGATTTTGTGGAACAAGAAGTCTGCATCCTAGTGGATCTGCTTGGTGTTGGGCTTGTTACTTGATGGGTCCTTCTGCTATCCATCACACTTAAAGATCTTCTATACTTAGGTCTAGTCATACCTCATGCATGCTTTCCTAATCTGGAATTCCCCTAAAGTGAACCCTGTGATAAGAACTTGGGTACAGTAGTTGATTTTGGAGATGATGTCAAGAAGCAGAAGTGAAAGGCGTGGTGGCGTGGGACAAAGAATGAAGAAAAGGCGACAGCATATCAATGAGCACATTAACATGCGGACACCTGGGGCTGAATCCTCATGGGAACACACAGCAGAAGAAACACCCCAAAGATGAGGAAAACAAGCTATTAGTCCACTAAGTACTGTCCTTCATGTGCTGCTGATTGTTCCTGGACTTTTTAAATCCCTGGCTAGAGCCATCTTCAGGCCAAGAAAACACTGGCAAGGAGAGTAGCAAGTGCTTGAGACAGGCAACTATAAGCCTGCATAGAAACTGTCCCCCAAAGCTGCCAAGGACCACAGGCAGGGTACCAATGTGATGTCCTGCAGTGCTAACCATTGAGCCACGAGAGAGGACCTGAGGGAGAAAGAATGATGTCATTCATTCCACAGCAGGCTGAACTTGGTCATCAGAGAAATCTTGTATCAGGTGAGTTCCCTGATGGACCTTACAGGGTGAAGAGGAGGGCAGGCAGGATCTGGCAAGGGGAAGCTGCCTGATGGAAAGCCACCAAGAAAACCCTTCCATTCCAGGTTCACCACCAACTATCATCCTAAGGGATGGGCCACAAAAATAAACTCTTCTATGAAGTGGCCGAAGAAGAATTACTTTGAGCTCAGCACAGAGGCATCTTGGTGGGGTGGGGCTGGGCTGAAAAGGAAAGGAAGTCCCCATTTCCTGACCTTGGGATATCCTGAGGAGCAGCACTTAATCAGAAATGTGGAAGGAAATTCAGTATCAGGTTAAGGAGCAATGGGTCAAATAGACTTCGACCTTTTGTTTTACTTTAGTGCTCTTAATGGGCTTCAGGAAATTTACCCTAATATTCACATTCCAACCTATCAGTTCTATCACATTGATTTATTTCATGATATAAATTCAGTTACTTAAATCCACAATAGTTAGTAGTTATTTTAAAAAAATAATAAATCAGGACATTTCCATGTGTCCATCAAGTGTCTCCATGGGCGGGGCTTCTATACTTTGTGTTCATGGACTTGGACCTGAGAGGAGCAGTCTGGGGAAGCCCATGAACCACTCCTCAGAAAAATGCTGTGGCACTTGCTTTGAACGGTTTTATTAAGATATAAACTCCTTGTCATAAAGTTCACCCAGTTAAAGTATACAGTTCGATTGTTGTTAGTATATTCAGAGTTGTGTAACAATCATCAGAATCTAACTGGAGACCATCTTCTTCACCCCAAAAAGAAACCCAGAACCCACTAGCAGTCCCCACGCAACTGCCCTTCCCCCAGCAACTGCTAATCTACTCTTTGTCTATATGGATTTGCCTATTCTGAAAGTTTTATGAGTGGAAGGGTACAGTACATCGTCCTTTTTGACAGGCTTCTTTCATTTAACATAATATTTTGAGGTTCAATTTTGTTATAGTGCGCCATTCAGAATAATGGTTTATATGCATAAAATAAAAAACAGGCTTTCAAAAGAAATGAAAATATTGAAATATAGTTAAAATATTTTAAAAACAAATTTCTGATATGTAACTTATTAATGCTTGAAATAAGAGTATCCCAGCCTGGTACTTTAAAAGAAGCATAATTCCCAATGCCCTCTTTCAGAATGCATTGCTAACCCAACTTAGGAATATTTCTAGAACTATGGTTTCACAGCTTCTCTTTCAGGCTTTCTTACAATTGCGCATGTATTGTGCTATTCTGAGTCCTTAATGCTGGAAATGAAGAACCCCAGCCTCATACTTAAAAGTAACACAATTCCCAGAATTCAATGCAAACCCAACTTAAGAATATTCCTGTAACTATGGTTTCATCAATGCTGTTTTAGGCTCTCTCACATTTGCGTATATAGTGAGATATTTGACCTAATACACACTACAGTATTGTAATACTTAGTGAAAACATTATTTTGAGAGCTAAGCCACAACTGTCACATGATAAGATCTATGCTACTTACTGATAATGAAGTCTCAGAGGCTCTACAAACACCTGATCTGGTGTGCTACCTGCATTCATGATAGAAGGAAATGCTACAATTCAGTTAAAAATGACTAAAAGATGGATTTTTTGCATTGATGTCTAAATGGCCCTCTGAATTCTATCCATGAACTCCTCTGGGGTCTGTGAACACCAAGGGAAGAACCCCTGTAATGAGTTACCACCCAGTACATCCATTACAGTGGATTTATCCACTGATGAGATTGCAATCCATCAAACCACACTCTGCCTGGTTTGAAACCTGTCTTAGCCATTTTTATCACCGTGTGACCTCAGGAAACTTATGCAACTTTCCTGTGCTTTATTCCTCATGTGCAAGTTAGGGATAATAAAATTTGGGGTATGTTTAGATTAGTTACTGTAATGTTCTTGGAACCATATGTGATCTGTAGTAAGTGCTCAAAAAATATCTATAATTATTGAGGTTTCTACACTGTGGGCTGATCTTTTCCGTAAAGAAGCTTAAAGTATACTTGCGGGGTGAGACATATAAGAAGAAAAACCTCAGGTGATACCTCTCAAAGTATGGTGTGTGCAACTAGCAGAGCTGGGGTGGCTCTCAGAGTTGGTATTATTTGAACAGTGCATCCAACAATGTGGAAGAGTACACGAGGTGGAAAAGAACAGGAAAGGAATTTCCAGCAGCAGATTCATATCCAAAGGCACCACAATTTGGAAAACCCTAAGTACAGCATTCACTTTTAAATATTAAATCCAAGAGGCTATACTTATATGTGCTTGTTTCTTTGGGTCTATGTTTTGAGAATTCTTATGCACTGTCACAAGTGGGGATTCAAGGTGAGGTGGGTGGACCCAGCCTAGATTGTGATCCATGGAGAACCACAGAGCCTCTATGATTCGTGTTCTTGTCCTTCTCATTATAAGCCATTATTTCTATTGTAATTTAAGAAATAACCCTGCAACTTTTTAAACTAAAATATCTTTAAACAAATAGACAGCAACTTTGGCAGACCAGGTTCAGTTCATGGCTACATCCCCAGTATTGATCACAGTGATGTACCTAGAAGATGCCCAATAAACACTTCTGGGAAATGGCAGAAAAGATGTAGGCAATCCCTTCCTGGGCTGCTTAGCTGTAAGTGAGGGCTTGAGTAATATTTTACTATTAAAAAGTGTTGCATTGTTTTCTTTTAAATGGTCTGGAAAACACTGAGTCCAAGTCTCTTATTTTGCCGGTGAAGAATCTGGGGTCAGAGGATAAATGCCTTTCTGATTTGTATCTTTGCTATGACTTTAACTATGGGATTTGGAGTCAAGCAGATCTGGATTTTTAATTCCAGCTCTACTATCTCCTAGCAGAGACACCCTGGGCATGTTCAGCTCCTCTCATCATCACAGGCAAAAATCTGTCTAGTGTCTTAAGTCCCAAGGCTCTCCAAATGCTGACCGCACTAGAGGATGAAATGCAAGACACATTCTCTACCTGGTATGATCTGTGCTAATGTTATGGTTAGATATAGAATGTCCCCGGAAGAGCTCATGTATTAATATTCAGAGCTGATATAATTAAATCATGATTGCAATCTCATCAGTGGACAAATCCACTGTAATGGATGTACTGGGTGGTAACCTGGGCAGGTGGGGTGTGGCTGGAGAAGGTGAGTCCCTGGGGATGTGGCCTTAGGGATTGTGCTTTTGTCTTTTAATCCTCTTGCTTGATTGATCTCTTTAGCTTCTGGCCTCCATGATGTGAGAGCAGAGCCTTGCTCTTTCACTCTCTGTTTCCTTCTGCCATTCCCTGAGCTCTGCAGACCCAGCTGACATAGACTGAACCTTGGAAATCTCCAAAAACTGTGGGCAAATAAATCTTCCTTCCTCTAAGTTGTGTGGTCAGTTGTTTTGGATTACAGCAGTGAGAATGTTGACAAAGACAACTGGAAAAGCACTCTGTCACCCATGTGGATGGGTGATGTCCCTATTGAAACATTGCTAAACTGTGTGGTTTCCCTTCTTTCCCTTCCCTTCTCTCCCCACCCCCTCTTTTGGCAAGGTCCCATGCACAACTTGGATATTTACTTGTCTCCCCTAGTGAAGCACATGGTTTTTTGAGAGCAAGTGTCACTCTTTTTGTACTATTTTCTTCCCACACCTACTCCTCACACCTCTTCCCCACTCCACAACACAATAAGCATCCTACGTTCACAGCAGCAGTGCCTCTATAAATGGTTATAAATTAATGTCTTTCCTCCCCCTGACCTTAGGCAGTTTTTTGGAGAAGAGATGACTTCAAGAATATTTTCCCTGAAATGATGAACATATTAAAGCTAAAGAAAGTTCCATACTATCTGCAGAGGCTCATTTGCAGAAACTGGCCCAGCCCATATGCCCAAGTGTACAAAAACAAAGAAACCCCTTAGAGCCACTTGAAATCATTAAAGTCATTGTCTCTGATTTCAAATAAGTAGAACAAACAAACTCCTTTCCAAGTAGGAACTGATTCTGCTGTCCTCTTTTAAGCTTTCCAAAGGCAAGTTAACAATGTTTGAATGTTCCAGAAGTTTCCTTCTAATGGATTTCCTTTTATTGTATGCTCCAGATGGCCAATGGATCCTAGGATAATACATCAATATGCCCATTTTAAACTCTGACTTCATCTGTTTAGCACTTTTCTGGTATTACATGTGCATATTGCAGGAAGAAAGGTGTGGCTACTACATTGTTCTGTAACAAATGCAGCTGCGTTTCTCCCCTATTGCTACTCTAAACACTGTCACTTCTGGTTACTCACAGGTTGGTAATAAGAGCAGTACGTATCTAGATACACACATCCCCCTCCACCCAGCACTCTGGATGAGTAACCAAATCCATCCTCCACCCTGAAATTCAACAACCTGGTGTTTTAAATGGATGCTTTAGGCCACAAAGAAAGATTCATGTCCACCACTCTGGTTCTCAGAATTCATGAGCTCAGACACATTTTACTTTTCTAGCAGGGCAGGGTTTCTTCTTGACTCTCCATACAGATTCAAGATCTGAGGGCCAATCCTGCAAGAAAAGTCTTCTTAGAGGTGTGTTCACCTCCAAACTTGGCCTTTGAGTTCCAAGGCAAGATGTCCCCATTTTTCTTGAAGACTATCTTGTCCTACCCTCCCCAGACATGGATAACCATGTCCTCCTGTCTTGTGCCTGTGAACCATGCATATCCTTTCATTACCGCACGAATCACACCATATTGTCACTTTTCATTTATACATCTGTCTCTTCTAATAAGTTCCAATTTCTTTCAAGGCAAGGATAACGAGAACCACCTGAAGACCTTTGCACCACACCCTCCCTTTCCTACAAATGACTCATATCATCTAGTGTCTGTAGATGTTTTCCCTCTGCACCAGCAAAAGCCAGGTATTAGCAATCGTGACCTCTTCTGAGGGTTTAAAATAAAAAAAAATATTGAGAGAATTCATCAGTGGCTGATTCTTTGACACAAAGGTACTGGTTTGCTTGCTTCTTCTTAGCTTAGCCTGATCCCACTCTTTTCCCCACCACACCCCCTAGCCACAGATGATAGGGGAGACTCTATGGACACCATATGTCCCACCTCTCCATGGCCATAGCTTGTTGGACTAGCATGGCCATTTAACCAATGAGATTAGGAATACTGGATTATATGATTTGGGATTATGAATGGAGAAGTCTAGAAGTTGAAAACGACTTGGTAGTGATGGCTGTATCCGAGGTTATGTAGCCTTAAGATGAAGCAACTACTTGCTATTTATGGCCACATAGGATGAAGAATGGTTACAAACAGAAGTTGGAGAACAGAGCAAATACATAGGGAAATAACAGGAAATCATCTGCTTCATATGTCCCCAGAGAAAGAAACAGACAGATGGAGATAGAAATATAGAGGAAGAGGAAGGCCCAGAGTTTTCCTTTTCTCAATTCTTGTTCCAAGGGAAGCCTGCTATTCTAACTTTCAATTCTATGACCCACCCCGCCACCGTACATTCAATATTTATTTCTGCTAACTTGCGTGGGTTTTTGTTTCTCGTCCAAAGTACATTATTCGTAACTAAAGCACTGTGCGAAACAGAGTTCAACCCTCACCTCATGTACTCATTCTTGTAGGTACCCATAAATTAGAACTAGATTATTTATGTTCAAGGCAATAAAAAGTCTCTCTGCAGGACTCACCCATGAATATAACCTTAACAACTAAAACATTGTTAAAATTATACCATACTCTTTGTAATGTAAAGGTGACTGATTTTTTTTAGCCAAACTAATCTGGATTCTAATCCCAGCTCTGCTCCTTTAATGACTAAGCCAATATAAAGAAATTATATAACCTCACCCTGCCTTATACTATTAAAATTTTACCTCTATTATAGAAAATTTCAAATATATCCAAATATAAAGAGAATAGAGCCAGGTGTGGTGGCACATGCCTATAATCTCTGTACTTGGGAGGCTGAGACAGGAGGATTGCAGGTTCAAGGACAGCCTCAGCAATGAGACAAGACTCTCAACAACTTAGCAAGACCCTGTTTCTAAACAAAAAATAAGCCAGGTATTTTGGTGCACACCTGTAATCCTAGCACTTGGGATGCTGAGACAGGAGAATTGCAGGTTTGAGGCCAGCCTTAGCAATTTAGTGAGGCTCTCAGCAACTCAGCAAGACCCTGTTTCAAAATAAAAAATAAAATAGGGTTGGGGGTGTAGTTCAGAGGTAGAATGCCCTTGGGTTCAATCTCCAGTACCATAAAAAATAAAAATAATAAATGCTCATAGATCAGAGATAGAATGCCACACACACATCACAGAGAGAGAGAGAGAGAGAGAGAGAGAGAGAGAGAAATACAGATGAGAGAGAGAGAGAGAGCAGTATAATGAAAATCTACGTATGCATCACCTGGCTTCGGTGCTTATCAACATAATCTCAATCTAGTAACAATGAAACATCAGGGAAACCCAAATTGAAAGGCTCCCTACAAAATGATAATGAGTACTCTTCAAATGTGTCAAGAGCATGAAACATAGGAAGGATGGAGAGACTAACCAGAGGAGACTAAAGAGACATGAGAAGTAATGAGCACAGTGTGGGATTCTGGGAAAGACAAATGACATTAGCAAGGAAGAAAATGTGAAATTAGAATAAAATCAGTTAATGGTGCTTTCTCATTGTTAATTTCCTGTTTTCAATCATTGTACCATGGTGACATAGATGCTACACTTAGGCAGTATGTATTGGAGCCTTGTGTGCTTAAAAAGAAAAAAAATGGCGTGACTTTTTTTGAAATTCTGAAATTGATTCACAGATTTAAAATACAAAGGCTTAAAAATGATATTCATTAACATTCTGCCACTCGTGTCTCATTTCTACTCCTTCCCCGACCTCCCTTCTTTGTGTGTGTGTGTGTGTGTGTGTGTGTGTGTGTGTGCACGTATTTGCAAGCAAATCCAAACAGGATATAACTTCACCATTCCTGATAAGAAACTCTGTTCCATAAGATAATTGTAATAACGTGACCACACCTAACAAAATTAGCAACAATTCTTAATACCTATTAACTAGTCCATGTTTCATTTCACTGAATGTCTCAAAGATTTCTATGAAAGGTTTATTTTTAGCTAAATAAAGTTTCCAACAAGATCCTGATACTGCATTGTTTCTATGTCCCTTAAGTCTCTCCACCTATGACAGTTCCTGCTCCTCCTCCTTTTTTTATGCCTCCATTTTTTTTAATTTTTAAAGAAATTGGGTCATTTTTCCTGTAGAGTTTCCTACAGTTTGCTTTGGGTAGTTATAAGCTCGTGGCTAGTTTTTATTATATGAAATAGCGACAGTAGCACTCACCTAAGGGAGCTATTGGAAGGCTTAAGTGAGAAAATATATGGGGGAAAAAAGCCCAAAGTTTAATAAACTTTTTTTTTTTTTTTGCAGTACTGGGGATTGAACCCAGGGGCGTTCCACCTCTGAGCTACACCTCCGGCCCTATTTTTTAGCCTCTATTTTGAAACCGGGTCTCACGAAGTTGCGGAGGGCCTCACTAAGTAGCTGAGGCTGGCCGGGAACCCAAATCCTCGGGTTTCCGCCTCCCAAGTACTGGGATTACAAGTGTGCGCCACCACGCCCGGCTAATAAACATTTTTCATGAATGCATATGTATCACTTCCTGCTTCAAACATTTCTGATAGTCACCAATTATTTAACACAAAGTCATAATTAGGTTTATCCTCTGATAGCATTCTGTAGGACTAATCATCAGTTTTCACAAATGATGTATAATAAAGACTGGATCCTAGAAAGAGACAAATAAGAGAAAATTCTATGCCACCTCTAAAAGTGACCATGTAACCTTGGACTCAAAATATCATATATGGACCAGTAGCAGGGCAACTTAGTGAGACCCTGTTTCAAAATAAAAAATTAAATAGGCTGGGGATGGAGCTCAGATGCTCCTGGGTTCAATCCCCAGTACCACAAAGGAAAGAAGGAAGGAAGGAAGGAAGGAAGGAAGGAAGGAAGGAAGGAAGGAAGGAAGGAGCAGAGTTTCAGGCCTCATCCCAGAACTGCTGAATCTCAGTATGCATTTTAACTGAATCCCCAAAATAAATGGGTACACACTATAGATAGAGAAGTACTGGTCTTAAGTGTACTAAAAGATTATTTTTGGTGCAGAAATGTGCAGAAAATGGGAATTCTCTTTCTTTACTCTGAGAGAAGGTTCTGGTCTCCTTTCAAACCTTAGAAGGTCTTGTCTTCCTGCCCTCAACTCCTGTTTCTCTCTACATTCCAAAAAGTCTCTGACCAACTATACTTCTGTGGGGACAGGAGAGCAGGGAGTGTGTCATTGATTTCCTTTCTTTCTCCAGCAACTCCTCAGAAGGAAACCAAGAAAGAGATGGGTAAATGGACCATAATTTCTCACTTTCCTCAGCTGCATATGCAAGGAAGTTCTCTCAAAAATTCTTGAAAGTTGTTATTTTGCCAAAGGTTTTATTCACTTCAGAGCTTCTGGCCCCATTTTTTAAAAATATATTTATTTATTTATTTATTTATTTATTTATTTATTTATTTATTTTAGTGGTACTGGGGATTGAACCCAGGGGCATTCTATCTCCGAACTATACCCCCAGCCTGATTTTATATTTTATGTTTAACCAGGGTCTCACTAAGTTGCTGAGGCTGGTCTTAAACCTGCGATCCTCCAGTCTCAGCCTCCCAACTACTGGGATTACAAATGTGTTCCACCATGCCTGGCTTTGACCCCACTTTAGAATGGAGATGTTCTTGCTTTGGTTTGAAGAGATATAACCAAAAGGCACATCTGAGATGACCTTGGATGCTTTTCATTGCCCATGGGCCATCCTGACACCTCAATGACAGTTACTTCCCAGGAAAGGAGTAGAGAATTTCAATTATACTTGAGCTTATCAGCAGACACACATTTTTAGTTTTAGAGAAATTTGACTTTGGTTTAACATGGAATAATTCTGAAATATTTGAGGAACTTTATTATTACTTAGACTCCCGGTTAGAAGTGGTATCTACACTTGAACCCAAACCAAATTAATGGCTCTGGGTTATCACAACTTAAAAAACAAACACATAAACAAAAAAACTTATAATTGTACAAATAGTACATGGGCATATCTTAAGTATTTTAAAGAAAGCCCCAGACATATCTTTTCACCCATAATTACATAAGTATGTATCTCTAACTCATAAAGATTTTAAAAACATAACCAAATTAATCATTGTATAAGAAAATAGTTCTCAACAGTTCTTAATATAATCTGATAGCAGTTCATGTTCAATTTCTCCAGTTTTCTCAATTTACTTTTGTTTTTACAGTTGGTTCATGAACCAGGATTCCAGGTCCATAGATTGCACTTGATTAATATGTCTCTTAAGTCTCATATTATGTAATAGTCCTTAGTCATTTTTTATGTTACTTATGAGTTGAACAAACATGGCCATTTGCCCATAGGATTTCCTCAATTCTGGATAATGCTGTTGGGTTTCCTTGTGATATCTGGTACTATATTTCTTTGTCTCTGTAATTCTTGTAAATGGTTAGTCAGCTATTATGTGGTTTTAAAGTTAGTATCAAGCCTTGCAAAGTTTTAGTACTTATAAAATATTATGGACTAAATTTTTGTACCCCTGCCCCCTCAACAAAATTCATAAATTGAAATCCTAATACCTAATGTGGTGGCATTAGGAGATGGGGGCTTTGGGAGGTGTTTAGGTCTTGAGGTAGAGCCCTGGTGAATGGGATGAGCGTCCAGAGAGAGGAGACACCACATAGTTCCTCACCCTCTTCCCACCACATGAGGATACAATAAGAAATCAGCAGTCCACAACCCAGAAGGGAACTCGCACCATTGCCCCATGGGGCTGCACCCCAGTCTCAGACGAGGGCCTCCAGAAATGTGAGAGATAAATTTGTTATCCCAGTCTCCAGAATATTGTCATACCAACCAAACTGACTAGGACAGGGCGGGGTGTGAGGGAGTGAGCATGGTTTAGAAGCCCCAGAGAGCCAGCCCTGCAAACCTGAGCCTGCCACTTCACGCCATGATTTTTCATAGTATGCTTCTTTTTCTCATAATACATCGAAAGTATGCAAGAGGTTACCATGAAGATTAGATGTTTGCAAAGCCCTAATCTAGCATACAGTTGATCCTGAATAAATGTTTCTCCTTTCCTTTCTCCATCAACTGAGACGTGGATTATATGGTCTGCGTTTCCTTTCCAGCCATGAAATTCCATGACCTCTTTAACATTTCATGTTACACATGGTAAGAAATAAGGAGATGATCAAATTATGATTTCATGAATTGCATGGTTCATTGCCATACAAAGAGAATTTCTCTTAGGTTCACAACGCTCAAAAAAACAGAATAATGTAAACAAACCTCACAGGGAATGCATTAGATAGATAAGGTGCATTAACCCCACAGGGAATGAATTCCAAAATTTACAGAAGGCCAGTGCTTAGGATAAAAGGAAGCCTCTGTGGAAAGCAATAGTCTAAAGTTTGAGGTGTACCTTTATACAAATGGTTCGTAGGGGCGATGACACATTGGGTCCCTTCCTGCTCAAGGGAATACCAGTATCACAAGTGAGACTCTAGACCCCCACAGCCAACAGGGTGGTCTTTCACAGCCTGACACAGAGAAATGGCTGACATCATGCAGCCCATCATACCACACTCTCCTGGTCATCTGAGACGCAGCTGACAGAATGCAGCCCGGCCACAGCCTCAGCTCTCAAAGCGTCAAACTCTGGAGTTCGTGTGTATTTTGAAGTCCAGTAGTTGAGGTCAGAAACTCGCGCATTGGGGGTCTGATAAAGGTTGATGCCACATTCCTGCGGGTGGGGAGAGTTCATTCCCAGTTCTCACATAGAGGGTCTGATAAGATATTACACTCTCCAAAGGAGACGGAAAACACTCCAATATGAAAATGTCATGTGGGAAACTATTGTCAGTTTGGAATCATTTCAAAGCTACATAACATCTTAGTATCAGAGACTGTGTCAGTTAAATTGGCGGGGAACAGGATCCTCTGTTTACTTATTCTCTCTTATATAAAGGGCTTAGGAGTCATTTTAAACTTTTTAAAATTATTTTTTCATTCATCAAATATTAATTTGCCTCTGACTCTGTACAGATACCCTCCCTGAGGGATATAAAGATAACCAAGACATAGTCTTTCTACCCAGACAGCTCACAGTGTGAGAAACACAAACATAGAAAGTGAGAGGCTACAGTAGAGGTCTGAGGGAGGTGATTTTTCTAGAAAGGCAACATCATAAACAAAGATGGCGTCAGCATTTGGCTTGTGTTTGAGTCAGGAGGGGGTTGGAGCACATCTGGCTGTCCTCTTTCGCTGTTTGCCTTCTGTCCTTCTTGTGACTAAGGATGAGCTGACTTACTGAGGAATGGGCAACAGGTAGAAATAAGGATTGGAACCAAAGCGCACTGTGTGAACCAAAGCGCACTGTGTTTGTAAGGAGCTTGCATACTCTCCTCTTCAACCAAGATCATTCCGCAGCGCGCTGCCTCCAAGGCCAGCTTCTTGGAGGCTGCCATGAAAGGGTTGGGAAGGAGCAGTCTGGATTAGGGTAAATGAGTCATACTCTAGAGAGTTAGTTAAAAAAAGAAAAGTCAGGAATACAATGCAAAAGATAGGAAGAAATCCATCTCTAAAAATTAAAAGCAGGCAGAGAAATGAAGTAAATTTCATATTACACAATCAGAATTTCCTGAGCTACACAGAGATAGCAGAATCAGTAGAACCAAGTTCAGTTACACCAAGAAAGAAACAGATGACCTTGACAAGCAGTTTCCTACTTCAAGGTCTTGACCTCAATTTTGTTTGTAGATTTGTGCTTTTTGCACACTATGTAATAGACACACTTCTCTAAGGAAATAGAGTTTACATTCACCCATGCACATATACAAGTGTATACTAGGGATCTAATACTACATAATATTGTATTACATATTATAATATTATGTATTACATATTATATATTACATGTATGTATTGTATTACACATTATAATACTAATAGTGTGGTACATAAGGTATTAAGTACACTAGAACCCTATGACTACAACACATAAGTACTCTATAATATGTATCACCCAGTAAACTGGGGCTCTAAGATTTTTTTAATTACCATTTTTTAATTAACAGTATTTTCTACCATTCTTCAATTCTCTCAAGCACAGTATTCAAAAGTTATTATAGATGGCTTGAGACAAACACAAGCACACAGAAGCATCATAATAGAATTTTATTTGCGACTTTCCTTGAATTGGAAAAGAAAAGGCAGAATCTTAAAATGCCATGAAATAACAAGACAATCACCTTAGTGACAAATGATAGGCCTCAAAACAGCCACCTTCCCTCCTTCCACATGAGCACACCAAAGAACCCATCCAAAAGTATTTCTCAGTATTAAGGAGAAAATATGAGCAATGTGCAAATATCAAAAGCTTTTAAGAAAAAGAGAGAAAGAGAACTCTTGATGCCAAAGTCCATTTTGATGCTTAATACATTTTTGACACATCATTGGAGGAGGTATAATTGAATATGAATAATTTTATCCTAATATAATATATTTAACCAAGATCCCCTGTGACAATCATCTAGGGCATAAAGAGCATCGATTCACCCACTGAGAAATACCACACCCTCCCCCTCAACTCATCGATTGGTGCCCAAGTAGCTGAAACAAAAATGAGTTCAATAATATTATAGCATTCCCAGAAAATTATCAAACATAATTACCATAACCTTCCTCAACAGGAAATGAGGAATTACATGTGTAGTTAATACACTCAAGGCATGATGTAACCTAAGCATAAATTTAAATATTTGGAAGCCCTCTGAGGTGACACCCTTCATCTTTGAATCTCCTGTATAAGGAGTCAAAAAGTCAAGGGTAGATAGTAAATATTTTCAGCTTTGTGAAGCATACCATCTTGGCTGATCATGACTCCTCAAGTCTGCTGTTGAATGATGAAAGCAGCCCTAGAAAATATGTAAATGAACAAAAGTGACTGTATTCCAACAAAACTTTTACTTACAAAGCAGGGGGTTGGCTGGATTTGGCCCATGAGCCATAGCTTACTAACTACTGTCCTATGTAATTTTCTATTTTTTTTTCTGCCTAACGGAAATGAAATTTCTTCAATATAGATTTTATATGTACTTTAACACAGGAAAAATAAAAGCAAAAAAAAGACAACAAAACTCAGTAGTATAAACATGGTTTGCTTGGAGTAAGTGGGTGCTTTGTTAATACTTTATATTACTTTATTTGTGAGGATTACAAAAATGTGATTTCAAGTGATCTCTAGTCTCTAGAAATTGGCCACATGTTGAAATTGGAATTGAATGTAACATCTGTTATGAAGTATTTTGGTGGGATCATTTCTATTCTGAACATTTGCATTCTGTTCACAACTTTGGATCCATAATGCCAAATAGACCTCCTTTTGAGTTAATGGAATCCAAGTCTATATTTTCATTGTAGGCATTTGATAGAAACAGTGCATGAAATGACAATTTCCCTTAGATGTTTGGTTCTGAGATAGCAGCCACCTGCATGATAGATTGGCCTTACTATCAGGTTAATACAATTTAAGAACACAGATTTATGATTTTCCCTTCCATTGCGATTGGGAACAAACTCTCAAAAGGCTAGGAACCACCATTACGCACAGCGATGATACAGGATAGCACATCCTATCCTGTATCAGGATACAGTGGAGCTGCTCCACTTTGTCTTCTTTCTTGTTTAAAAAACCCAGCAAGAAGGGTCTAATTCCCAGTCAATCAGGTGAGACCCACACGTGCTGGGACTGAGTGGTAGTTTGGTTATAACAGTGGTTCTCTTCTGTTTTGACCTAGAGAGGACACTTAGCCATATCTGCAAGACATTGCCTGGAGATGCTCTAGTTGTCACAACTGTGGGAGTGCTACTGGCATCTTGTGGGAAGATGCCAGGAATCTTGTCAAACACCCTACAATGCACAGCACAGCCCCCACAACAAAGGATTATCTGACTTCAACTGTTACTAGTGAGAAGGTTGAGAAACTTGGTCACCCTGGGCCTGCTCTGGCCCTTCTCCTATTATGTGGTTCTCCATGGAGCAAGAAGTCAGTAGGCCAAGAGGACAGTTCCACCTAAACTCCATATCTCTTCTTGTATTCCCTGGGTACCCATGAGCCCTGAACTACCTGAACAGGACTTGTGTGTGCCTCTTCCCAAACCTGCCCTCTCTAGGGAAAACCTCTTTATAGTGTATGTATCTCTATGCCAACTTGTAGCATGCCAACTGGGGAGGGGGTACATGCACATAAATTCCCTCACAGTGGTGGGAATAGCAGAGGAGGGATCAATGCTACATTTGTTGTCTTCGCCCAAGTGGGCCTGATCAGTTTTTCCTGGGGAGGGTCCACAGCAACATCTTACATGCCCACAGGTTTCAGGGTCCCTGCATGGTGACCTCCACTTTCTTCAAGTCCCAAATGCCCAAGTGCTTTAATTTTGAAGTGTGTGTATATGAGCATGTCAGCCCAAATATTATCTCAGGCAAAACTAGATTAATAGCAACCCAGATTTGGGCAAGACTTAAGGCTTTATAAATACCAACTTACCCTAAAACTACAAGGGATTTTCAAAGCATCCTGTGCCCAATGGCTCTGGTTCTGGGCTTCTCTTAAGGATAGTTCTGGGGATCCTGTTATGGTCCCAAGTTCCAGGGTAGAAATTTGCAGAAAGGAATTTGAACACTTAGCATCAATAGGCTATGGGCCCAGTTCCTAAGGCCATTGTTCGGTTTTGGCCCTATTCTACATACCACTAAGGAGTCAACACTCTCTGTCTATGTGAGAGATGGGCAGTGGGCCACTATTGATTACTTGCTAGCTTACATTCAAACATGAACTTACCAGTTATGAACTATCTCAACTACAGGCATGCCTTGCCGAAAGCAATGGAGATATTTCTAAAACATGACTTGCAATGAATTGTTATTCGTGGAATCCTATTTAAGTGCAAAAAGGAAGATTAGTATCTTGAACAAATTACTCATTTAATATGTTGAGCCTGTGGTCTAATTTATCTAGTCTAAATTTCATATATAATATTTGCTTAAAGCATGGTACAATGGGGTTGTATTAAGGATTTTGGGGGGACGATTGAACCCAGAGGTATTTTACCTCTTAGCTATACCCCAGACCTATTTTTTTATTTTGCTACAGAGTCTCGCTAAGGCACTGAGGGCCTCACTGAGGTGCTGGGGGCATTAGGATATTTTTTAATAGATTTTATATCTACTGAACCCACTTTAAATATCTCTATCTTACTTGAAGGAAAAGGTACTAAAAACACATAAACACATAGACAAATGCCTTATATTCAGAGGTATTTTGTGTCTTAAAGCAACACTTTCCAGCTGGGGGTGCCTTCTGAGACACCCTGAGCTAGTTTGTAAACTATGAACTGTGAATGTTCACTTTGTCCTTAAAAAATAGTCTCCAAGATGGACAAGAAACTCATTATGTGTGAAAACCATCATTGATCTGCTTGAATGAACTCTTAAAATATAACTGGAATTGTGTCCGGCCCCAGACTGTGAACACATGTGATCTTACAAGATGCCATGGTCTGCCAACCAGTATCTTCCATATACCTGCAACCTTTTAGCAACATCTGGCAGGATGCTGTGGCCCAAAGGAGTCTCAAATTTGAGCAAACATCAGAATTCCCTGAAAGGCTTGACAAAACACAGATTGATAGGCTCCCACCACCAAATATTTTTACTCTCTAACCCATTAAGTCCCAAGTTTTCAACTCTGTGAACATAATAAAAAATCAAATATTGTTTCAAAGTTACCATAAATGATATATTTGTTGCTCCATTTAAGTTTTTACGGGTGTTCCACATCTGGGATGATGGGACAAAAGGGGCTAAGTCTGGAATGAATTTACATTCTAACAGGTTCTAGCCAATGCTGAATCTACTAACCTAGAGCCAGCAGAAAAAACATCGTCTTAGCTTTTAGCAGGTACCAGCATATGTTTTCTACCATGGGCCAGATAATAAATATTTTAGTTATTGAGAACGGTGCTTCAACAAACATAGGAGTACTAAACTCTCTTTGAGATCCTGATTTAAATTCTTTTGGATAAATATTCAGAAGTAGGATTGCTGAATCAACTGGTGGTTCTATGTTTAATTTTTTAGGGAACCTCCATACTGTTTTCCATAGTGGCAGCACCATTTCACATTGCCAGCAACAGTGTGCATGAGTTCTAATCTCCCCATATCTTCAGCAACACTTGTCGTGTGTGTGTGTGTGTGTGTGTGTGTGTGTGTGTGTGTGTCTGTGTGTCTGTGTGTGTGTTTAATAATAGCCATCCTGATAAGTGTGAGGCAATACTTCATTGTGGTTTTGATTCATTGCAGCACAATTCACAGTAGCCAAGATGTGGAAACAACCTAAGTGTCCATCAACAGATGAATGGATTAAGAAAAAGTGCTATACACATACTATGGAATGCTACTCAGCCTTTAAAAAGAAGGAAATTCTTCAAAACACAACAATGTGGAAAGACCTTGAAGACATTATGCTAAGTGAAATAAGCCAGTCACAGAAAGCCATACATACTGTATTATTACACTTAGATGAGGTAGATATCTAAAATAGTCGAATTCATAGATCAAAGAGTGAGGTGGTGAGTGGCAGGAGCTGGGGGGAGGGAACCTGAGAAGTACTAACCAATGGGTACAAAGTTTCTGGTGAGTGGCAGGAGCTGGGGGGAAAGGAACCTGGGAGGTACTAACCAATGGGTATAAAGTTTCAGTCAAGCAAGAATACACTCTAGAGATCTGTTGTGCAACAAGGTTGCTAGAGTCAATAAATAATATATTGCACACTTATATATTTATTATGAGGATGGATCTCATGTTAAATGTTCTTACCACCATAAAAAAGATGAATTCATTGTAGAATTCTGCTTTACAATATTGTGCCTATAGATAACATTACTGTATTATACACTTAAAATCTATGTAGAGGGTACATATCATGTTAAATGTTCTTATACAAATAAAAAATTAAGCTAAAAAAATAAGATAAATATTTTAAGCAAGTCAGGAGTGGTGGCACATGCCTGTGATCTCAGTACTTCAGAGACTGAGACAGGAGGATCACAAGTTTGAAGCCAGCCTCAGCAACTTAGCGAGGTTCTCAGTGACTTAGGGAGACCCAGTTTCCAAATAAAAAATAAAATAGGGCTGGGAGATGTAGCTTGGAGAAAGAATGCCCCTGGGTTCTATCCCCAGCACCACACACACAAAGAAAAAGGAATATGTATCTATAATATTAGGCTTTTGGGCCATATGTCTCTGTGACACTGCTCAACTCTGCCATTACACCCTGAAAGCAGCCACAGACGACACAGATGGTATGTAAACAAGTGGATGTGTCTGTGTTCCAATAAACCTTTACTTACAAAAAAGATGAGGGTAGAAATTGGCCAGTAGGCTGTAGTTTGCCAACCCCTAGCCTATGAGATAAAGGATCTTTAGGTGGGATCCTAATGTCATTTCTACACTGAACTCCAGCTACAAGAGTCACCATGCAGTACACACCAGCCCCATCTCCTTCACGAATACAGACTCTTGCCACTAGTGTCAAATGTAGAATCATGTAGCAGGTGGGGAAGGGAGGAAAGGTGGTTAATAAGATAAGTGGAAGGAGCCAGGCATGGTGGTGCACGCTTGTAATCCCAGTACTTTGGGAGGCAGAGACCGGAGGATCCGGGTTCGCGGCCAGCCTCAGCTCTCTCTCTCTCTCTCTCTCTCTCTCTCTCCCCTGTTTCTCTCTACTTAGTGAGGCCCTCCGCAACCTCGTGAGACCCGGTTTCAAACTAAACTATAAAAAATAGGGCCAGGGGTGTAGCGCGGAGGTAGAACGCCCCTGGGTTCAATCCCCGGTACCGCAAAAAAAAAAAAAAAAGAAAAGTGGAAGGAGACTTTTAACCACAGTGAGTCCCAAACTAAAAAGGTTTGAAAACTTAAATCTTTCACCCTTCCTCCAACTCATTTTTCTACTCTAAATTCAGAAATCACACATCCTTTCCAGGAGAGCCATCTTTTGGGTTTTCCTGTATTGAACATCTTCCTAAAGCCTCAGTTTTCAAACATTATGGAAAAGCTTATTCTGAGTTATATGCTGCTGCTCTAACAGGAAGAAAAGTGACTCCAAAAATAAAGCAAGAAGAAAATTTAATGGGAAACGAAGGGAGGCTGTGCCGTTTCTGTCATTGATGTTGTCTTTGTGAAACATCTGAAACCCTTCAGTGTTTCTGAGTTTCATCTCTGATCTTTCAAGTAAAAAGGCACTTTCAGGTCCTTCCCTTCAAACAGACAAACCAAAAATATTTTATAGATAACTCATATTTTTAGTTCACTCAAAGGCACTAAATCTGCTGGATAAGTCCTATTTCAGTTTCTCCAGTTCCATTACAATTACGAAGGGAAGGACAGGAACGAGGTGATCAAATGAATTTTCCATTGACATGACCACAGAGTCAATTACATGAGTGCATGTCTCCATAGGTCAGTGTCACACATTTTTTTAAAAAGTTACATTGTTGTGAATAGTTTCCCTATTTTCCACTTTAATAACAAATGACAATGTTATCTTCCAATTAGAAAGCACCAAGTAGACAGTAAAAGAAAGGGTCCACACGATCAATCAGAATACCTGGAGCTAAATACAACGTCTAATTTCCTCTTCATGTTACTATCTCAAGTTAAACAGGAGATGCAAAGAAACGACATATAGTGTCCTCCTGAAGATTCAGTCCAAACTGAACAATCATGTTCCCTGAGCAATGGCTATGAACAGCCGTTTTCTTCCCTCTTTTGATCTGGAATGCTGCACAAATTATTCAGAGGGTTTCTGTTGCTCGGATTCTGACAGACACTTTGATCATTCAGATCCTGACATTAGTACCAGCAACCGCAACAATGCAGAGGCACTCGACACAGAGACTTAAGTGATCTCTACAGTTTCACAACCAGGCAGAAACTTTCTGAAATTAGACATGATTATCATGCATTTATTAAATGCCATTAAGAGAGTGCAGAGGCTGCGAAGTAAGATAGAAATGTTTTAACATCAGCAGTGTCTGAAGAATGACATGGAAACACTTTGGGGCTCAGTATTATTCAAAGATACAAAGAGATGCTTGATTCTTTCCCATTGCATTATACAAGACCCACACCCAGCACAGAACAAATAAGGAAATAACACACTTCAAGGCTGATAGAACAAATATAATTTACCTGTTGTCCTCAGTGGCAGCAATTCCTGGTTCCGGGTTCAGTAACCTGTAGGAGTCCAGATATTAAGCGCCTCTGACAGCTCTTTGTACTGCTTATCCACCTTGGTTTCATGGTTGTCTTTCATTTTGTTCTGAAAATAAAAAGCCTTAAGGGAGAACCCTTCTGGAGGTTGGTCCTCAATGACGTTACAATGGAGCTTTGGTCCACCAGGAACATACTCAATGGCAAAGCTCAGAGCTCAAACTGCTGTATATAAATGTAGCTCACCTTACGTGCTTTGGATATCGGGACATTTTTTTTTAATAAGTAACATCCTTTTTCTTCCTTGTAACTGGGATTTTAGTTCTAAGGGGAAATCATGTAAAAAGTAGGTTACCATATATATAATTGTTAGTGCAAACTGTATAGAATCACCATTGTTATTCCCCTATTATGAAATAATTTTTTATTTTAAAATTTAGAAAATCATTTTCTTGTTACAATTTGAATTTTATATATCACCATAAGTTTTATTTTCAGGTGTGTGTCTTCTTAGACTAGGTTTATTGAGGTAATTGATCTGTCAAAGTGTTAAAATCTGTGTGGTCTGCATTTCATAATAGAGCATTGATTCCTAACCGCAGTTTTGCAGCACCAAAGGATTGACCCCAATTATATTGGAAAGTGTCTCAAAGCCCTAAGTTCATTTATTTTCTCCTAATTGAATTGTGTACACACACACACACACACACACACACACACACACACACAGAGCACAGAGCACATTGAAGGCAAGGAGATGAGGAAGTTTTGCAAAATTCACTCACAAACTGATGGGATCTAAAGAAATTACAATCATGTCTATTGATTTGAATTATATCCATTCTTAGATCAACCAATTTTAAAGTTCCTTTTCATGATGTCAGGATATTTTATACACAAATATCTTGCACTCTTCAAAATTTAAATATCATGAACAAATAAGGTTAATGAAATATCTCAGATTAAAGAAGATGAAGCAGAATGTTTTAATTTCTGTTAAAGACATTAAGGTATTAACAAATTTTGAATATATATATAATGGATAATAACATTGTATTCGTGTTAAGTTTCCTGATTTTAATCAGTGTACTGTGGCTATGTAAGAGAATGCACACTTGTCTGTGTATATGCATGCAATGGGAAAAGGGGGTGTCAGTGACTTACTCTTGCATAGTTCAGCAAACACATGGTCATCTCTCTGTTTTCACCGGGGGCTGATTCCTGGGCTCATAGATACCCATGTCCACGGATGCTCAAGTCTATTATATAAAATGGTATAGTATTTGCATTTAACCTATATACATTCTCCCATATGCTTCAAATCATCTCTAGATTGCTTTTAATACCAAATATGATGCAAATGATATCCAAATAGTTGTTCTACTATATTATTTAGGAAACAATAACAAGAAGAAAGGTTTGTGTATGTTTAGTACAGAAACAAGTCTATTTTTTTTTTTTTTGCGGTACCGGGGATTGAACGCAGAGGCGTTCTACCTCCACGCTACACCCCCGGCCTTATTTTTTATACTTTATTTTGAAACCAGGTCTCATGAAGTTGCGGAGGGCCTCA
>PVJS01009304.1:0-12289 GCA_004027185.1 Glis glis
GGAGGTAGAATGCCCCTGCATTCAATCCCCGGTACCGCAAAAAAAAAAAAAAGTGCTGGAGATGTAGCTCAGAGGTAGAATGCCCTTGGTTCAATCTCTAGTACTACACACACACACACACACACACACACACACACACACACACACACACATCACTGATCTAGGTGCTAAGCAAGGACTTGCCTTCATTTACTCTACCTACAAGGAAACTCACCTGTTCATCGGGTCAAGTACCAGTCAGGTAGGAGCACATCCAAGCCCCAAGGAAAGGGTGTTTCATTTTCTTTCTTTCTTCTCTTTTTTCTTTTTTTTTTTAAAAGAAGATTTCTATCTCTTTCATTTGTTGGAGCTGGTATTCCATCTCTGAGCAAGACCAATAAACTCTGCCTTACGTGTTATCTGACTCTTGTCTTATAATTTAAGACTTTGTCTCTAGCCTGTCCTTCTCATTTCCTGTTAGTTTTTCTGTTTATTTATTTATTTATTTATTTATTTATTTTTGGTACTAGGGATTGAACCCAGGGGGCATTCTACATCTGAGTTACGCTCCTAGCCTTATTTTATTTTCTATTTTGAAGCAGGGTCTCACTAAGTTGCGGAGGGCCTCACTAAGTTGCTGAGGCTGGCCACGAACCTGCGATCCTCCTGTCTCAGCTTCCCAAGTACTAGGAGTACAGACAGGCACCACCTCCTGCTAGTCTTTTAAAGATCACCCACCGCCAACATTGCTCTCACCTGGGATATTGCCTATAATTGAATTTCACTCACAACCAGAGTTCTTTAATATCATTTATCCTTTAAAGAAATGTATGGATTGACACCTATAAGTAATATGTACAAAAAAATCCGTCTAGCTCTGTACCTGTGCTTCCTGTTCCTCACCTAAACAGGAGCTGGTATCTGTCCTCTCCTTCAAGCCCAAGTCTAGCTCTGCATCTTTCTTTGCCTTCTGTTGTGTCCACAATCCCAAATTCCTCAGGGGCTATCTACTTCTTTTCTACTTCCCATTTTTTATGTCTCTCAAGAGATCAGCAAAGTAAACAGAAAAAGATTCTAGTTCTAATTCAGCCCTGGATTGTGTCTCATTGGAGACTAAAATAAGGAATTTGAACTCAATTCTGGCTACAAAATTAATAGGTTTGGGAGCCCAAAGATTAAATAAATAGACGACATTTTCCATTCTTCTGCGGTTTCAGCATTAGAGCAACAAATGGCTAGAACTCCAAAACTTTTTCTCTTCTAGCTTTGTCAAGTCTGTAAATATGTAAATATAAACACTGTTTGCCTTCTATCCAATGGTCTCAGCACACCTTGTTAACACATTACAAAAATTACCCTCCCCCTCTATCCCCACTGCAGAGGCAGAAAGTTGGAATTAGGAATTGGGCCAGGTTGTTCTCGGCAATGGTGGCCAGCATTGGAGTCAAAGCTGTCTACCCTCCCACCCCCGGACTATTTACTTTTCAGTCAATTCATCCCAAAGGGACCTCCCTGCCCCTTTCACCAGCATCTCCCTTGAAACACAAATGGGCCATGAAAACCCACAGCTCTGGAATAGTAATTTCTCTGCTCCCAAGAAAGGTCTCTCTGGAGATCCTTTGTGCCAAGTGGAGGTTTAGATGATCCAAATATTTAAGTGCATATTGATTGCAGGCAGATACTGTACCCTGACCTGCAACACAAACTCTGGACTGTTTTTCCCTGGAATACTAGTTTTTTATGTATTAACCTTCTACCACCTCCCCATGGAACAGAGTGCAGGCCAAAATCAAAGGTCTGGACAGGGGTCAAAGTTTTACCTATTAAGCTGTGCAGGAGCTTGACCTTGAGAACTGAATTTCTACATTGACTTAATATTGCTACAGATTCTTTAAAGAATCTAAATAATTGGGCAACCATCTGCATAATTTACTCCTGTTTTGTCATTCTTCTTCTTAAAGTCAAGACTAAGATTTTAAAAAGTAATAAGCCAGGTGATGACAAACTCTTGCAATCCCAGTACTTGGGAGGCTGAGACAGGAGGATTGAAGGTTCAAGACCAGCCTCAGCAATTTAGGGAGGCCCTCAGCAACTTAGTGAGACCCTGATTCAAAATAAAAAATAAAATAGGGCTGGGGGTATAGCTCAGAGGTAGAATGCCCCTGGGTTCAATCCCCAGTACCAATCATCATCATCATCATCATCATCATCGTCATCGTCATCGTCATCATCATCATCACCATCATAATACACTAGAAAAAAATCTCTCTTTACCCTGTGGGGAGGGCAGGGATCTTTAAGGAATGCAGACTCTACAGACATAAGGAGAAAGAAGCTTTCAGAATGGAGGGGGGAGTAAAAGAGAATGTTAAGGTATCTATGAGTTGTAGGGAACATTTTAAAAAATCACAGGTTCATCTGCCTGTATACAGACAGAAAGAAAGGCATTAGAAGTTCCCTTTATCAGGGAAACTGAGATCCAGTTGGGCTAACCAGTTAAGAGGTTAAGTGATTTACCCATGGGCTAACCAGTTAAGAGGTTAAGTGATTTACCCAAGGTCACACAGCTAGTGTCGGCAGTATCCTGCCTCCAAGTACAGGGCTGGCAAAGGAGAGCTCGACTCATCCACAGAAGGGCTGGAAATGTCTGTTCCTTCATCAGCAACAAACTACCTTCAGGCCAGATGGCTAGAGTTATAAAATTAATATTAATTTTTTCCAAAAAGCGCTTTTAAAATGGAGAATGGAGCGGAGCAATTGAAAGCTCTGTCCAAGAAACATGAGATGCACATAGGATATGATGCTGTCAAGGACAGGCTGGCATGAGGCCCTCAGGAAGCTTCATGGACTTCAAACCAAATTATTATAGTGATTTCAATCAGCAGATGGGATTCTGCAAACAATAACATTTACAAGGTAATCTCCATTCTAAGTAATTACCATCTCCCAAGAGCCAATTGGTGGGAAAGGGTATGGCCACTGCAGGAAGATGCACCTGCTTCTGCATATCTGTCTTACCTTCAATTAGCTTTTGGTTTAACATATGCACACGGCACGTTTTTGAATTTACCCATGTACACATGTTTATGCTCATGCAAACATGTAGGACTCCTCCAAGGCTGCAGGACAGCTCATCTGCAGGATCTTAATCGTCATATGTGTAAGTTTCAGACTTGCTCTACCAATAGCAAAGAGCAAAACAGTGCCAGCCAGCAGTGTTCCCGTATCAAAGAACAAAGTTGAAACTCCCATACAATTATGTTTGATCACAGTAGAAGGTGAAATCATTAGATATTAGCGAGGTGCAGTGGAATAAAAATGATGTGTTAGCGGGGGTTCATTACACTGTATTTTCAGAGCCAAGAAGATCAATGCGTTCATGCATCATGAATTAGGCTCCGGCTTTAGCCTTCCCTGCTCTCCGGAAACCCAACATGATCTATCACCAGCCATACATCACCGTTTCAGGATTGCACATTAACGAGAAAGCTGCAGTTTCCGCCTGTCAAGCTGACCAGCTGCCTCTTTCTCTGCAGAAGGGGGAATATTTCTGGTCCAGGATTTTACTTTTAACACAAAAAGGGGCATAAGAGGTCAGTGTCGGCTGGACAGCCACACGGTCTGATCTCTGTGTTGGCCCAATGCTCTGATGGATGGTCCTCTTCTTCCTGGCCTCTGACCATCCTGGATCCAGGCCTGCAGGAACTCACTGTGATGGCTTTAGATGTTACATAAGGACATCGCCTCTGTGATGACAGGAGACCTAGGGTCTCCTAGGGCACACCCTCTTTCCCCCAGGGTTTGCCTACCATCACTGGGTGCATTTAGAAGTCTCAGAGGGTGGTCCATAAGTTAAATGTCCCCCTCTTTTATGCCCACTCCCCCCCACACTTCCCTGCCCACACCCTCCCAGCTCTTCCACTAATAGAGGCTCTTTCGCCACCCAGCAGTTTGCCACTAACACTCTCCCTTCATTTACTCGCAGTCCACCTCACTTCCCCCCTGCCTGACCCCACACCTGCCAGCGCGGCCCCTCTGCCTGCTGGTGCTCAGATATCCGCCGACAGTTCTGATCGCCGCTTTTAATCGGCGTTTAGCCAGTCTGTCCATATTTAGTTCTTTTAATCTTTCCTCATCATTCAATCCCTCCAGCCTCTTCATCATCTTTTTTTTTTTTTTTTTTTGGTGTGTTGCTCTTTCCTGAGTTTTATCCAATTTGTCTATATCATCCTTCTGGCTGTGACATGCCCACCAGCCCTGAGCTCCATCGCTGCAGGAAGAATGGCTGTTAGGGCCTCAATCTCCCCTTCTCTTCTCCTCTAACATGTACTCGGGTCTTTTCCTCACCAACAGAGGAAGCAGGAGATGTTTGAGGGGTGAATTTGGGCTGGGCGCGTCCTGCCCCTTTCCTTGTCCAGCTGGTTGCTGAAATACAAAACAATAGAAAAAGCAAGCCGGGGACAACAGAGCCTGAAGCGAAGGATGTGGAAGAACTTCCCAATGATCAGTCCTTGGGGGGCGGAAGAGACCTTGACCTCATCTGCCTGGACTGTGGGAGAAGGAGGTTGTCTCATGAGGTCTCCCTGTCCCCCTCCCCGTTCCCTGCCGACAGGGAGTGCAGAGAACATCAAGGTTGATGACTCGTGGCTGTGAAACCAGCCCCCCACCCCAGTTCACAGATGGCCTGTGATGAAACGGAGCACCTGGGAATGAGTTTCCGGTTCCTTCAGTGACTATGAGTAAGAGCTGGCCTGAGGCCTTGAAGGGCTTTCGCTTGGAGCCTGCAGCTCTATGAGGAAGCTCAGACCAGGAGCAGGAATTGTGGACCATGAATATTTATACAAAGACATTGACTGAAGGAGGCACTGAACTGAAATGGGCAGGCTGCAAGACCCAGGTCCAGATGGCTTCTAACCCAGAACCACTGGAAGGCAGTTTCTTGGGAAGAGAGTTGGGTGGGAGCTGGATGGAGGAAAACAAATTTTTTTTGGGGGGGCGGGGTATAAAAGAAACAGCCATATCTTAATAATAGACTTCCTATTTATTAGGAGTTTGGAATCAATTTTCATATTTCATTCAGGTCTCTTCTCAAATGTCATTTCTTTAGAAAGAACTTCCTTGAAAATACCATCTAAAATTGAACTTTCTTGACTTTCTGTTCACTTCCCTGCAAATATACTACGCTTTGTGTCTTTAACACTTGATGGCCCATTTCCTCCACCAGAATATAAGCTGCCTGAGAGCAGAGATTTCCCCAAAGCAGCAATAGCAGCGCTGGGCATGGCTCTGTGTTTGATTGTGGACTAACTAATTTCTATCTTTTTTTTTTTTTTTTTTGGTTGCTTCCAAAAGTACGAAGTAGCCGGGTGTGGTGGCGCACGCTCGTAATCCCAGTATTTAGGAGGCTGAGGCAGGAGGGTGGCAGGTTCAAGGACAGCTTCAGCAAGTAGTGAGACTCTTATCAACCTAGAGAGACCCTGTTTCAAAATAAAAATAAAACAGGCCGGGGGGTACAGCTCAGAGGTAGAATGCCCCTGGGTTCAATCCCTAGTACCACAAAAACAAAAACAAAACCAAGTATGAAGTACACAGACCTTAGTACATATTCACAGGATCTGATGCACGCCTGGGTTTGGGTCAGCTTGGTTCTCAGGATCTGTAAAGAGAGCCCTGCTGAGTTCAGGGTAGGGAGAAAGAGTTGGGGGAATCCTGCCCCTTCCATATTTGTTTCCTTCTTAATGGCTTGAACTAAGAGAAAGAGTGTAGGTTGTAGAAAGAAGGAAGCGAAGGCTCAATCCCCCCTCGGCTCCCTCGGGCTGCATCAAACCTGTTTATCCTGTTTTCCTTTTAAAAGCCCTGTTCCAAAGAGATCTTTTTCCCCATGGAAACACAGCTGCTACGTCTTCCAACTACCTCTCTGGTTTTATCAATGGCTTAAAGCTCATGAAGAAATGGAGGAAGAGTTTCTGACTCTCTCCAAAGGAGCACTTTCCTACTCCATGCCGGGCTCTGAAGACAAGTGGCCTCCCAGCTGGTCCCTCCGATAATGCCAGGAATCTACTTATATGTTCCAAAAACCTAAATCTAAGGGTACAGAAACTTGTGTATGCATTAAGAAAAATTAACTTTATATATTTTATAGCTGTTCTATCTCTAGCTGTACAATTATTCGTGTGTGTGTGTGTGTGTGTGTGTGTGTCACTGAGACTTGAATCCAGGGGTATTATTATACCTCTGAGCTACACCCTCAGCCCTATTTTATTTTTATTTTTTATTTTGAAGCAGGTTTCGCTAAGGTGCTGTGTTGGCCTCGAATCTGTGATCCTCCTGTCAGCATCCCAAGTACTGGGATTACAGGAGTGTGCCACTGCACCTGGCTCAGTTATTCTTTGTTTGCTCTTTCATTTTCCACCAACTGCTAGACTTCAGGTGGCCTCAGGCCAATCCAGTTCTCCCCCTTTCTTGTTTGTAGTTCTCAAGAATTAGAAGCTGGGCACTGTGGCACATGCCTGTAATCCCAGTATTTGGGAGGCCGAGACAGGAGGATCTCAGGTTCAAGGCCAGCCTCAGCAATTTAGAGAGAGACTTGTTTCAAAATAAAAAAAAGGGTTAGGTTGTTGCTTAGAGGTAGAATGCCCCTGGGTTCAATCCCTAGTATGAATGAATGAATAAATAAATAAACAAATAAATAGAATAAGTATAGGATGTGCTGGGAATACAATATTCTGAGATAGGGAGGCATTGACCAGAACAGTCTGGTTTCTGTTCTGCCCCCCACCAAGAAACAGGGTGTCCTTTAGGACTTTCACCCAGCAAGTCACATAGCCCTGGGGCATAAAACCCAGGGAAGACTCCTCTCCAGGATGCCTCAGCTGTGGTGCCACTGGGTACAGGCAGATGACACTCCATCCACCCCAGGTAGCCTCCCCAAGGATTGGGGGAGCATCTAGTAATGAATCCTCACTGCCCATCTGTAAATAATAACGCCACTTCCTACAACTTGTTGCATGTGAGTGCGTTCTGTCTCACAGGACTCAGACAAGTTGGTCACCAGTGCACAGAGAATCAGCTTTACAACAAACATCAAGAACTCCATGAGAACAGAAAATTTTACTGATTACTTCTCTGCATCTTAGATGCTATGGCTAGTACATAATAGATGCTCACTAAACACCTGTTGAATGAATAAGTAAATATATTCCTATATTATCTACAGTCCCATATCATAGTTTACCCATTTAAAGCACACAATTCAATGGTTTGGGATATAATACATTATTATTAATTATTAACTTCTGATAAAACATAGGTAATACAAATTTGCCATTTTAACCATTATTATGTATACACTTTGGTGGTATTAACTATACTCTCAATGTTTACAACCATTACCACTATCCATTTCCAAAACATTTTCATCCTCTTAGATTTGTAGCTCTTACCTCTGACCACATTATATTGTGGAACAAACGCAAGTTGGAAAAGAATTGTCAAGACAAAGAGTAAAGTTACAGACAGAGATTTATTTAGGAAACCAGGAAATACACATTCAAAAGCCAGGTGTGTGGTGCACACCTGGAATCCCAGTACTTGGGAGGCTGAGATAGGAGGATCTCAGGTTCTTTGCCAGCTTTGGCAACATAGAGAGACCCTCAGCAACTTAGTGAGAACCTATTTCAAAATAAAAAGGGCTGGGGTGTAGCTTGGAGGCAGAATGCTCCTGGGTTCAATCCCTAGTACACACACATACACACACAAAAAAAAAAGGAAGAAAGAAAGAAAAAGAAATACATATTCAAAGAAGAATGTGGGCCTTCTCCAGAATGAGAGAGACAGACGCCTCTGGGGTTCCTGGCTCCTCTTTTATAGGAGACTCCGTGAGGGGTGGGAAGGGGGATGTATGTGTGAGGATGACATCAGTCCAGTAGTCACAAGATGACTCAGGGTGTTGGTGTTTTGGTCATCTCTCTGGTCTTGATGGGGCCTTCAAGGACATGTTGGATTCTGTTATTTTGATTGTAACACAGGTGGGCTTGCAACTGGGACACGTCCTTGGGGTTGAAACATGGCAGGTGGGGCTCGTTGGGGTCTGTGGTCAGATATTCCATTATTGGAGCTCCTTGGAGCCTCCCCTTGGAAACCTACCAAGGTTAAGCAAGTCGCCACACATTAGAGACACCTGAAGTGCTTTTATAATACTCCCATTTTATAATGCCTGGATCCCGCCCCAAACCACTTAAATCAGAATCTTTGGGGGGAGGGTCTAGGAAATCAGTATATTAAAAAAAAGCTCCCTGGGTGATTCTAACATGTAGCAAGGGTTGGGAGCTACCACTCTGGACGCAGCTGTGTTTTCTGTAAGTGGCCTCCGAGTCTAGGAAGAACATTTGTGTTTCAGAAACAGCGGTGAGTATACGTGTCATATTTTGAGATTCCGTGGCCATGGTTCATTTCTCAGCGTGGAACAAGGGAGGTGGAGTGGGAGGAGACCGCTTATTTGGAACAAATGATAGAAAAGCTAATCCATCTGCAAGAATATCTGAATAATGGTGTTGTTTATTGTGGTGCAGATATGAAGTTGATAACAGGGATCTATGGGAAAGTTGCAAAATTACCTTCCAGGAGGGAAAAAGCATATGGTGAAAGTAAGGGGAAGTGGAGGAGGGGTGTTTAGAAGTTCAGACAGATGGGTGATGGGCACCAGTGTGGTTTCTTTGCAGGGTATCAGGGTCTCAGACAGTGGGATGGAGTTTTGGTCAGAACCACTGCCCTTGGGTGGTTCGAAAGAGACTTATTAGTATAAAGTGGATCTTTCCAGGACAACTGGAGATTGGTCAAGCTGGTAGAATAGGAACTCAGGGCAGAGATAAAAACCAAAACCTCTAGAAGAGAGAGAATGCTGCCAAGGAAGCAAACCTTAGAAGTGGTTCTTAAAGCTGGGGTGTACAGTTCTGTGGTCAGTACTAGGCAAGAAAACCTGAGTAGTGATATAAAGGACTACTCAATGCTAAACCCATCAGATGGCAAAAGGGGGCGATTTAAGCTACTTAAGCAGTTCCTGCCCCGTCTATGCTCTTCATCAACACCTAGCAGAGTGCCTGGCCAAAAAAAAAAAAAAGGTTCTCTCACTAGATGAGGAAGGAAGAAGCTGGATCAGGTTTGAAACTGCCTGCAGGTGAGGATCATTAGTAGATTAAGAGTGGGGTTTTTTTTACAGTTTTATTGATATATAATTCACATAGTGTAAATTCACCCATTTAAAGTGTACAATTCAGCAGAGTGTGGTGGCACACCCGTGTAATTCCAGTGCTTGGGTGGCTGAGATAGGAGGATCACAGGTTCGAGGACAGCAGTGTAGCAAGACTCAGCAACTCAGCGAGACCCTGTTTCAAAACAAAAAATAAAATGATCTGGGAATGTAACTTGGAGGTAGAATGCCCCTTGGGTTCAAGCCCCATTACCACAGAAAAAAATGAAAAATTAAAGTGTACAATTTGATGGGTTTTGTTATAATATATTATTAACTTAAAATTGTAGTAAAACACAGATAATATAAAATCTGAGCTGGGCGTGGTGGTGCACGCTTGTAATGCCAGTAGTTGGGAGACTGAGACAGGAGGATCACAGGTTTGCAGCCAGCCTTAGCTACTTAGTGAGGCTCTCTTCAACTTAATGAGACCCTGTTTCAAAATAAAGAATAAAAAATAGGGCTGGGAGTGTAGCTCAGAGGTAGAACGCCTCTGGGTTCAATCCCCAGTAAGGCAAAAATTAAAAAAATTGTCATTTTAACTATTTTTGTGAGAACACTTCAGTGGCATTAATTACATTCACAAGATTGTACAAAACATTTTCATTGCTCCAAACAGAAAGTCTGTAATAATTAAGCAGCAACGTCTTGACCCTCCTCTCTGAGCTCCTGGTAACCTCAAATCTACTTTCTGTCTTTATGAATTTGCCTAGTCTAGATATTTTGTATAAACGGGACCGTGCAATATTTGTCCTTTTGTGTCTGGCTTATTCCACTTAGCAGACTTCATTTTGCGGTGCTGGAAGGGTGGATATTTGACAGGAGGAAGGGGGTGAGAGGCTGACAAGTTCATTTTCTCATATTGGTGGTAGCAATGATCTTATCATTGCTTTTCATAAGAAAAGTCCTATGAGTTTTGTTTTGCTTCTGCTTTGAGAGCTGGCAGCAGCCCTGCCAACCTCCCTTATCCCCCACCCCAATCACCTGGCACAACTGGATTTTCTCTTCGGAGCTGCTTTTCACACTAGTAATAGAGCAAGTATTAAGAGGCTGTTGCAGCCTCCCAATTAATACACATCTCCCTAATAATTAGTTGGAGGGACACTTTGAAGTCCAGGGTAGTATTGAAAGCATTCTAATTCTGAAGGAAGGGCCAGGACTTCCTCTGCATTCTGAGTCCAGAAACGGGGTTATTCTCAGCTGCAGGTGCTGCTCCTTCTCCAAGGTTCTATTGCAAGACTCCTTCCTCCCCCTAGCCTCCTTCCTGCTCTTTTCTCCTGCCCCTCTCACCTCTTTCTGTCTCTTAGGTTGGCAGCCAAATTCTCTTTGTGCTGCCGCGGGCCCAGCTGAGTGGCTGGTGTTCACACGGGGCCCTCTGACACAGAAGTGTTCTCTCAACAGCTGCTGCTGAAGCCTTAACAGGGAGTGGGGTCACCATAGATGGCTGCCATTTACAGCAGAAGGTCAGGGTCCTTCAGGGCAGAAAGGTTCTCCCATGCAATCAGGACAAGTAGGTGGGAGCCACATTCAATGTCACAGGGATGGCAGACCAGGGTCATTCTTGCTGGATCCCCTAGATAAGAAGAATGGAGGGCCAGTGCTAGAGAAAAAGATGCATGGGGAATGGAGAAAAGGAGCCTGGGAGATGGAGTTGGTTGGGGAAAGAAAGGAGAACACAGAGAGTGAAGCAAGCTGTGCCTCAATCTGTGTAACATCTACTGACTTCACTGCCCAAATTGTATTTGCCCATCAGGCACATAGCTGGAATTCCTCAAGGGCTGTGTGTGGGGTGGGCGTTTTGTAATGTACAGATGATCTTCTAAGAATTATTATAATATGTGCACAAACCCCCTGGATAAAACCTCATCCGATTTTCATTTTTTAGGGTGTTGTGGATTTGATCTCCCTACCCAGGGACACAAAAAACATGACTGTGATGTTTGGCTGGGGTCCTTTTATTCCAGAGTCTACCTTGAGTTATAACTGATGGGGTTAGCTGTAGACACACCCAAAGTGCTCTATCATATTTAATGTGGTTCTAATTCCAGTTTCCTTCTCACTTGGGAATTTAAAAATTTTAGCCAAGCAAGTCCTGTTTCTGTTTGAATTCTTTTTTCATCTTCTTGGTTCTGTATCTTTCACTATATCCCCTGTTGCTATAGATAGATCATCTACTTTTGAATGGTTGCTTTCCCTTATACTAATTGTAAAAAATTCTCAGTCACTCTGGTAGCAATTTCTTTTTTTTTTTTTTTGGTACTGGGGATGGAACGCAGGGGCGTTCTACCTCCGCGCTACACCCCTGGCCTTATTTTTTATACTTTATTTTGAAACCGGGTCTCACAAAGTTGTGGAGGGCCTTACTAAGGGGAGAGAGAGAGAGAGAGAGAGAGAGCGAGAGAGCTGAGGCTGGCCGCGAACCCGGATCCTCTGGTCTCCGCCTCCCAAAGTATTGCGATTACAAGCGTGTGCCGCGCCACCATGCCTGGCACTCTAGTAGCAATTTCTTAAAGGTTTCCCTCTGCGTACAGATTCTTCATTAACTGTGTTTCTGTAGCTTCAGCTACTGCTGTTTACAATAGCTGCTATACAGGTCCATAGAATACTGGACCATTTGTGTATTCATTTTATGAATTTTCTGTGAAATTACCTATAACCCCAAGAACATTATCTTTTTATAGGCCATAGCTTACTCTGTCTTCATGCTTTGTGTGTTCTCTGAGCTGTGAGGCACTGGGAGGGGTTTTATAGTCCCTGAATAACGCCTCATTTTAGTGGTAACCGGCAAAGTTTCCCCATCATAAAGAATCCCTAGGCTGCGTGTTGTGTCTGTGTTCATTCCTCACTGCACCCTTCATAGCTTCATGTTCACACCCATGTGAATGTGTGCACACATATGTGCAGCAAGAACACAGAATTAAATGAGTCAGTTGCTTGTTTTAGTTAGTGATTTTATTTCTAATTAAAAAATGGGCCACCAGCCGGGCGTGGTGGCACACGCTTGTAATCCCAGTACTTTGGGAGGCGGAGACAGGAGGATCCGGGTTCGTGGCCAGCCTCAGC
>PVJS01009304.1:12389-50825 GCA_004027185.1 Glis glis
TCCCGGTACCACAAAAAAAAAAAAAAGGGCCACCAGCTGAGCCTGGTTCAACACAAAAGTTGTCACTCACGTTGTGCATCAGTGACGCTGTTTCTAGAAACATGGCTTCCCACGTGGCCAATGAGGGACTAAAACTCCTTCCATCTTGTGGTCCTCTCTTTTCTTGGTCTCTGGGATCCTTTTTACTCAACTCAAAGAAGGAACAGGCACTGTGTGATTTTAAGGGGATGCGATGGGTCAGACGTCTAGGAGCAGTCCCTCTCTGCCCACCGTCATTGCTTGGAACTCAGTCCCATGGCAAAGGGAAGCTGGACAATGTCATCTACCTGTCTGCCTAGGAAGAAAGGGAAATGGGCTTTCTGTGTAAACAGCAGTCTCTGCCGCTGGCCAGGTCGGAGCACCCTTTTGACTTTTATTGCTTCCCTCAAGCCGGCGGCATGCGTGATCTCCTCCCCCAATCCCTTTGAGGCATGGAGCGGGCAGCAGGGAACGCGTCCTTTCCTGCCATTTAAATCCTACCATGTCCTTCCTGAAAGGGACAGCATCTGTGTGTCTAGTGTCATTGTGTGCCAGGCACTGTGCCAGGGAATGCGGACGGTGGGGACACTGTCTTTGCATGGAAAGATACTTTCTCCTGGAACATGATCAGGGAAGCGTTCTAAAAAGAATTGATAGATGAAGAGATTCTTCTAGAACACATTCCTGTTCTTAAAACCTTCAATTGGTGTTCCCCCACTTCCCTTATTCCTACCCCATCATTGACAAAATGATCAACCTGAATTTCTTTAGCTAATTTATAAGGTTATTTTTGTTTGTTTGTTTGTTTTGGTACTGGGACTTGAGCCCAGGGACATTCTACCTCTGAACTACATTCCCAGCTCTTTTTTTTTTGTTTGTTTGTGTGGTCCTGGGGATTGAACCCGGAACATTCTACCTCTGAGCTATACCCCCCCTCTATTTTTTGTTTTATTTTGAAACAGGGTCTCACTAAGTTGCAGAGGGCCTCACTAAATTGCTGAGGCTGGCCATGAACCTGTGATTCTCCTGTCTCAGCCTCCCAAGTACTGGGATTACAAGCGTGCACCATCATACCCAGCATTGTTAAAATTCTTAGTGTCTGTCTTTTTAGTATCTGTACTCTCCAAGCACTGGGTTTACCTGGTGTGTTATTACACCTTTAGCACCTGTATAGTCCAGGGACTGTAGTAGGTGTTCAGGGAATAGGTGAAGTACAGCGAGGGCCATGATCAGCAGCCTCTGTTACTATTACCTACTGTCTTTCCCATCCCATTTGTAATTTATACCACGAGGGAAGTCAATACATTTCTGTCACAAACTCTGATTTTCTGATTGGTTGTTGTTGCTACTTTTTGTTTTCACGTATGTTTTTCTTGAAACATTTTACTGAAAGTGGTGACTCCCCCAGCCCCAAGTTGTCTGGCATGAGGAATTATTCCTGGGACCATCACCCAGGATTCTGAATGCTAGCTCATGCCACATGTCAACTGGTCATGGGGACCCGTGAAAAGCCAGTCCTTTCCAGTTGCTGAGGGCTTCCCCCTCTAGCTGCTCCAAATTCTCACAAACATACCTGGCCAGTACACACTGGAACCTGAGAAGGAGGAGGCAGTCTAAGGATGTGGGGATGCAGGAGCCAGACCCTGACTGGGGCTTTGCTCCCCTTGTTTAATGAGTAGGGACACAGATCCATGTAGAGATCAGTGCTCCTAGACCTGCTAGGCTGCTGGGGGTCTAGGTGCCTCTTGGGAAGCAGGGGACAGGTTTCCTTTCATGAGTCCCAAGAAGAAGTCTGTATGACGACTGTGGAACTGTGGGTCACTTCATTGATTCCTCCAGGCAAACATTCATCCATTCATATTCAACCATGTTTATTGTGTCCTAACTGTTATAGACACTGAAGATACCGAGGTGAACAGCACAGGAAAGGCCCTTGGAATTTTCTAATGAGAAAGAAAGAAGTTAAACAAATATACCGAGGAAGAAAGACTATATTTAAAATACAACAAGCCGGGCGTGGTGGCGCACGCTTGTAATCCCAGTACTTTGGGAGGCGTAGACTGGAGGATCAGGGTTCGCAGCCAGCCTCAGCTCTCTCTCTTTCTCTCTCTCTCTCCCTGTCTCTCTCTCTCTCTCTACTTAGTGAGGCCCTCCGCAACTTCGTGAGACCTGGTTTCAAAATAAAGTATAAAATACAGGGCCGAGGTTGTAGTGCGGAGGTAGAACGCCCCTGTGTTCAATCCCTGGTACTGCAAAATAAATAAATAAATAAATAAATAAATAAATAAATAAATAAATAATAAATAAAATAAAATACAACGATTTCATGCAATGTGATGTGCTTTCTCGGTCTTTATGGTGGGGCCATATTCTTGCTGCAGATGGAAACCGTAGCCCCTCTTGTTAGTCGGAGTCAGTGCTGTCCTCTCAGTTACTTGTAGGTCCCCTCGCCCTCTCAGGACACCGAGTGTACTCTGCAAACCCACACTCACACACCTCCTCCCTCTTACTCCTAGCAAGGAGCAGCTGCCCTCCAAAGCCCATGTCAGCCCATTCTTCATCCTGCCTGAACCTATGAGCAAGAAGTCAGGCCATCAGAAACAGCTGGAGCAGAACTGGGCATCATTTGTGTTCCATCTGTCAGGCTTTACCTGGTTCCCAGGCTTTGCACCCTCTCCTCCCCGCGCGGGGTCTGCGTGGCTGCCAGATCTGCAGGCTCAGCTCTGCCCCAGGCTCTAGGATCAATTCTGACTTCAGGCAGGAAGAATTTAAGCGGCTGCAGTGCAACAGTGTTGATTTGGTCTTGTCACCCTAGATGCTTGCTATTTGTCCCTAATCTTGTGACTCATTCTGACAAGTGGATAGTCTGACAAATGCCTCTGGCCCTAAGTCCTTGCCTTGGTTATTTTCCTGGAATTCAGGCCCTCAGAACCTGAGGATGCTCCTTTCTCGGACAAGCGTCCTGCCCTGGCTTCTAGATGCCTGGGGGAGTGTCTTACCTTTTTTTTTTTTCTTGCCCTTCTACCTTGCTGCCTGTGAACAGACATCTCCATGGGTGGCTTCCTGTTTACTGCGACTTCTCATTTTTGCCTGTATTTGACTGATTTCTCATGTATGTATCTCTGGTCCCATCCACCTTGCAGATGACCCCTAGTATTTGTTACTGGTGCCCCAAAACTAACTTCCTGCCCCCACCCTCCTATGGTCTTTTACTCTGGCAACTTCTGTGTTCCTCCCACTGGACGACCCTTCTGCTCTCCCCTCGGTGTGGGCCCCGCCTGAGTACAGGAGTCTAATTCCAGACCTCAGAATGCCTGCTGTCTTTCCATCCTAATGCAGTTAATCAGTCCATGCCCAGCTGTGTTCTAAGATAGGACTCTGCCTTCCCTTGGGACACACCATCCTTCTTCCATCTTTTAAGTTCCTCCAGAGGTCTCAGTTAGATAATCAAGAAGACTCAGGGCATTGGTTAGCCAGGGTGCAGAGAGGGGCTGATGGAATACTCTTAGCTGTTGTGCGGGAGGGGGGCAACAACAAAAAAATCCCTCAACAGAAGTCTGGGGCAGCTGTGAGACATGGCAGCCTTGCTAAGCAGGGATCTCAACTCCCTGTGGTCTGAGGACAGATGTCCCATAAACCCATGTGCAACCTAATTTATACAGGATAGTTAGTTCTGCCATGAGAAGGTTATCTTGCTTGTGCCAGAAGCAAAAATGTCCAGTGGGAGCCCTCCTCTCAAAAAGGAAGGGAGCACTGTGCCCAGGAAGGGAGCACCAATCCTCATCCCAAAGGTGAGGACTTCTACTGAAGTCCAGTAGAAGTTTGCAAGCCTGATCCTGACAGCCCTGACCTATATCTCTTGCTCCTTCTTCTCCTGGTCTGACCCCAGGCTTTGCTCAGCCTAGTTTTCTGTTTCCTCTAGTCTGAGTTTTGTCTGGGTCTGACTTACTTCTTATGAATATTTCTGTGCCCATCCACTTCATTTTTTGGTAGTGGGGACTGAACTCAGGGGCATTCTACCTCTGAGCTACAGCCCCAGTCTTTTTAAATTTTTATTTTGAAACAGAGTCTTACTAAGTTGCTGAGAGTCTCACTAAGTTGCTGAGGCTGACCTCAAAACTGCTATCTTCCTGTCTCAGCCTTCCAAGTACTGCATGTTCCACCATGCCCAGATCCAAATTAACTTCTTGACTCCAGCTTTGTTGCCTAAGTTTACCTGCTTCCAGCTATCAACTTCATTTTTTCCTGGTATATGCATACATTTATTTACTCTTTCAAAGTCCTGATCCCCATGGAGTTTATAGTCTAGAGAGAAGACAATGACACAAAGAGTTGTTGAATACAGATGGGATAAACGTCACACAAGGAAATTTGAAGATTCTATGGAAAGGTAACCAACTTCTTCTGGTGGATAATGGTATGATTTCTGGAGGAAGAGACTTTTAAGCTGTCTTTTTTTTTAACGTGCTTTTATTGGTGCATTGGAGTCTTACATCACAATGAATATCTATTTGATGTTAATATACATGCACACAGCTCTTGGTGTCCCCCCCACCTCCCCCCACCCGTATGAAGTACTGAGAATGATGTTGGTTTATTCTCACATGTACATATTGTTTATGGTAGTAATTCCACTGATTCGCTTCTTTATTGCCCTTCCCTCGTACCACTTCCCTTGCCCCACTGAGGGTTCTCCATTATCAACCAGAGTCCCTTGTGTGTCCCCACCACTCCCTAGGTTGCACATATTAATGAAAACATATGACCCTTCTTTTTTTGTGATTGGCTGATCTCTCTTAACATAATGTTCTCCAGATCCTTCCATTTTCTTGCAAATGATGTTAAGCTGTCTTTGGGAAGCAAGGCAAAAGAACTGTGGGGCTGGGCTGGGGAGAGAGGGAGTGCATGAAGTGTTTCAGGCTCAGTGGAACAGCATGGGCAGAGGTCCTGAGGCAGGCAGGGGCTTGTCTACCTCTTTCCTCCGGGCTCAGCATGACCCATGCTATCCACCCAACAACCACATGTAGACTTCCTTGGCCTGAGAATCTTCCTTTTTGCACCATGTAATGGAAGCCATGTGGAGACACCTTGCAATTTCCAGCATCTGCCTTTGTCTCCACGTAGGTCTTGGGGTTGTAGGGAGTATACCTGAGGGATTCTGCATCTTTATTCTCCACACAGAGCCTCAGAGGGGGGTAGGGAGTGTCTGTGGTCTCTAGAAGATTATCCAAGGCCCGGACTCCATGGGCCCAGGCTTCCAGGGTGTGGATCTGCATCTAGCTCAGTGCTTGGCTCACAGTAAGCCCTTCACAAATGCTAGCTGATTTGATTAGATTTGATCTAGGTCAATGTAAATAGGTGCAGGAGGAGAAACAGAAGAGAGAAATCAAAGGATGATGACTACAAGGAGAGCAGTGATGCAATTTTAACCTGAAAATTACCTGTAAATAGACTGCACGGTTTATTCAAACCTCAGTCTTTCATAAACTAATTATATGCAAATGCCTCTATGGTCTTCCTTAACATTTGTATGCCTGGATAGAGCATTTTGGAGCAACTGATTGGAGCTCCTTGAGAGGGGAAGGATTTAGATTCCTTGGGTTGATAGACATCAGCAGCAGAGCAGCAGTCTTTTCGCTTTTTTGTTTTTGTTTTATTTTTTGTTTTTTTGTACTACAGGCCAAATTGAGGGGCATTCTGCCTCTGAATTAGACCCACAGCCCTATTTTATTTTTTATTTTTAAACAGAGTCTCACTAAATCACTGAGGGTCTCGCTAAGTTGCTGAGGCTGGCCACGAACCGGTGATCTTCCTGGCTCAGCTTCCCAAGTACTGGGATTCCAGGCATGCGCCACCACGTCCTGCTAAGCAGCAGTTCTCTAATATAGACTCCTCCCATGGAGACGCCCTCTTCAGTGTTCCATATTCTTCCAGATAGGCACTGCCTTACTTCTTTATTGGAAATTTCCAGTAGTAGAAATGCCTAATATTGGGGCAAAGTTGTTAATTTCTCTCATTGATTTGAGTCTTGCTTTTCAAAACCACTTTGAATAAATTGGATTCTTTTTTTCGTATGCTTTCCATTCAAATGTTTGAAGATGCCCATTAGGCCTCCCTGCGACTTAGAACTGTATGTACTATGTGCGATGAAGCCCTGTCCTACAGGCTCATCTCTGTTCAGCTCTGGGACTCTGAGAAGAACCCACATACAGGGGTCTTGCATAGGGCTCAGCCTCGCAGCTGCCCCTGCATCTCCCTCATGACCCCATCACCAGGCCACTTCTCCTGTGACTGGGACCACACTTACTCTGAAGCTCCTAGATTTCTACTTTAGCCCCCTACTTGGGATCCAGTACCTTGAATTGGGGCCCAGTCTTACCTTACAAGGCCTCCCTCGGAATGGAGCCAAGCTTCCGCCCCTATGGATGAGTCTCTGGGATTTGATGCCAAGTACTTCTGCCTGCCTTCTCCTTGGCCCCTTGCCTGCTGTTAGGCTGTACTGATCCTGTCTGGCCCTGCCTTGGACATTAACTGCCTGCATGACCTCAGCTTCCCTGTTTCCTAGCCTGCAAATTGAATGAATTTGAGTGTATGGGTAGATATAAAAACTGGACCCTTCTTAGAATCAACTAGGGGAAACTTTACACAGTTCCCATGCAAGGGACAGGGCTAGGATGAAGAAGGCAAAATGTAAGGTAGCATCCCTCCCAGGTACCAACATGGCACCTGTAGGACCTGGACAGTGACTTTCTCCTGGCATTTTAGGCCCTTGGAGCCTGGTTTGCTTCACCCTAGTCCCAGCAGTGCCAGTACCAAGGCTGCACCACCAGAGATTCTGATTTGGTCCAGGAAAAGGCCTAGAGAGTGGAATTTTGTAGTTGCTGTTGTTACTGGGAATTGAATTCTGGGGCATTCTGCCTCTGAGCTATACCCCAGCCCTAATTTATTTTTTATTTTTTTATTTTATTTATTTATTTATTTATTTTGCGGTACCGGGGATTGAACCCAGGGGCGTTCTACCTCCGCGCTACACTCCTGGCCCTATTTTTTATACTTCATTTTGAAACCGGGTCTCACGAAGTTGCGGAGGGCCTCACTAAGTAGAGAGAGAGACAGGGAGAGAGAGACAGCTGAGGCTGGCCACGAACCCGGATCCTCTGGTCTCCGTCTCCCAAAGTATTGGGATTACAAGCGTGCGCCACCACGCCTGGCTTTATTTTTTATTTTGATACAGGATCTTGCTAAGTTGCTGTAGGTCTCGCTAAGTTGCTGAGGCTGGCTTTGAACCTGTGATCCTCCTGTCTCATCCTCCCAAGTATTGGGATTATAGGCATGCACTGTGACACTCAGCTTGGAATTTTTAAAAACTATGCAAGGGGTTAATATGTGCACCCAGGGTTGTGAATCACTGCGCAGATGATCTCTTGGGGGTCTGTTATTCAAGTGGTTGCTCCAGGACCCTGAGATTCTGAACTGTGCTTCTCTACCTCTGCTCGGCCCTGGGACTTGGCTAATCATGTGTGATGCCCTGCTCTTTTCTGGTGGGTCTGTATTGTTTCCAGACTCCAGCTGGGCTCAGTCTGACCTATCCCCTCCTGACCAGGGCTTCGTTCTGACCAACTTTTCTCTTTTTCCAGGCAGTCTCCCTTGGAGGACCAAGGTTCCAAGCTCACGCTTCTGTTGGCTGTTCTTAGGACCCGTGCCGGTTGCTTGTGTCCCTTTTATGTGATGTGATGTGATATGGAGCGTTTACAAGACTGTAGTATTTTGGTTCACTCCTATGCATCAATCCAACAGGTATGTACTGAGCACCTGTCCCATGCTCTGTCCTGTGCATTTGCTGAGAAGCACAAAGATATGATGCGTATGGTATTCTTTATGACCAGAGTAGCTTATGCTAGATCAGCACTTCCCCAGTGCACTCTGTTAACAGATGTTTTGCAAAGGCAAAACAAAATAAAAAGCTAAAAATGTTTCCTGGTCAAAGAATTTAGGAAGATTTGAGTTAATATAAACAGGCTTCTTTATTGAAGGACTTCTCAGAGTCTTTTTTTTTTTTTTTTTTTTTTTACTGTACTGGGGATTGAACCCAAGGGTGTTCTACCTCTGAGATGTACTCCCAACCCTATTTTATTTTTATTTTAATTTTTTTTTTGCGGTACCGGGGATTGAACCCAGGGGTGTTCTACCTCCGCGCTATACCCCTGGCCCTATTTTTTATACTTTATTTTGAAACCGGGTCTCACTAAGTAGAGAGAGAGAGAGAGAGAGAGAGAGCGAGCTGAGGCTGGCTGCGAACCCGGATCCTCCGGTCTCCGCCTCACAAAGTACTGGGATTACAAGCGTGCGCCACCACGCCCAGCTTATTTTTTTATTTTGAAACAGGGTTTCCCTAAGTTGCTGAGTGAGGCTGGCCTCAAACCTTCGATGCTCCTGTCTCTGTCTCTCAAGTACTAAGATTACAGGCATGTGGCATCACGCCCAGTCTCAGATTCTTCAAGATGTTAATATCTACTGTGCAACTTCACAAGAGAAATCCACTGTAATGCAACGCCAAATGTATTTGACCACCAAACTCCCGCTTAACATGAAATATTCCAGAAGATCTGGAATTATCATAAATCATACAATGCTGAATGTGGTATCAACCTTCATTCTAGATATGAGAACTCTTTTAATGTGACCCAGAGTTGCTTTAGCTAGTTGAGCAGCCACATCACTGTCAGCTGGTTGGGAGTTTTCAGTGGCTGAATTGCTCGGGTATTGTTTCACACAACCATCTCTCAGCAGGCCCTTCTATTTTGGAACTTGTGCTGTTGAGATTTTTGGAACCTGAATATGGGACCTATCAAGCTTTTACCAATTTTGGACCACAGTTAAACACCGTTGAGGTCTTTTTTATCCGAATCCAATCTGCCAACCTATTAGCCAGGTTTCTCAGCTATGTGTTATATCTTAAGCTACAACTTAAGTAAGCAGGCCTTCTTTGTTTTCATCCATGACTCCGAAGAGCATGCCGAGCGAGGCAGATCCCTGCGTCACAGCACTAGCGACTTCCCTTGGAAGTGTCACTGATCCTTTAATCCACTGAGCTGAGCCGTTACTGGGCCCACCACCCTTCAAAGATAAGATGAGAGGTTTGGGGGAGCACCTCATGGAAATCCACATTCCTTTGGCATGTCTGGTAATAATTCCACAGAAAATAAGGCTAATTTGTAGGTCTTTCAAAGAGATTATTTTATTTTTGTGATTATAAAAGTAACCTATGCCAGGTGTGGTGGCGCATGCTTGTAATCCCAGTACTTTGGGAGGCGGATACCGGAGGATCCGGGTTCGCGGCCAGCCTCAGCTCTCTCTCTCTCTCCCTGTCTCTCTTTCTCTCTCTACCTAGTGAGGCCCTCCGCAACTTTGTGAGACCCGGTTTCAAAATAAAGTATAAAAAAAAAAATAGGGCCGGGGGTGTAGCGCGGAGGTAGAACGTCCCTTGGTTCAATCCCCGGTACTGCAAAAAAAAAAAAAAGTAACCTATGCTCAATATAGAAAATGTGGAAAATATAGGAAAAATGCTTAAGAAAGAAAATTAAGCCCACCCACCAACTAACAACCCAGAGATCTCAGTTAACTTTCACTATGTATCCTTCCAGTCTTTTTTTATACACAGGTGTTGATTTGTTTAGAGAGATTTATTGAGTGTCTTCTAGGTACTCAACATTGTGTTCTAGGCACAGCAGGAATCAAAAGACTCCTTTCTCTCTCCCCAAATCCTGCCCTCATGGAGCTTACATTCTGGTAGAAATCAAAGAAAAAAAAGAAAGGGAGGAAATATTTGTTAAAAGATACTTTTAAAATGTCCTTTCTGGGCATGGTGGCACATGCCTGTAATCCCAATACTTGGAAGCTGAGGTAGGAGGATTGTAGGTTCAAGGCCAGCCTCAGCAATTTAGCGAGATCCTCAGCAACTTAAGGAGACCCTGTTTCAAAATAAAAAACAAAAAGGGCTGGAGGTGTAGCTCAGAGGTAGACTGCCCCTGGGCTCAATCCCCAGTACAGATAGATAGATTGATGATAGATAGATAGATAGATAGATAGATGAATAAAATAACCTGCTTCTCTCTCCTAACTTGACATTGTAACAGAACTATCCCTGGAATGAACTTGTGTTGATGAATCTGGGCCAGCTTCCGATGATTCCTATTTTCCTTACTAAATATTCCCAACTGTCTCCTGAATAGTGCAATCTAGAATTTTCTGGGGGTCGATATGAAGCTTACAGTTTCCAGAATGTAACTTTTACTTCTCTTTCAAATTGGGACAAACGTGCTTATCTCCAGTCATTTGGAACCTCTTCTTTTTCACTATTTCTCCAAGACACAGATTGTGGTTTCCCAGTCCCACCGGTCTGGGAGGTAATTTGTCAAAGCTTGAAGACTTGAGTTAATTTACAGGTATTCTCACTCTCTCTCCACCCATTACGGGCTTCCATCTATTCCTACTTGAGTTTATTCTACCCTTCCCAGATGGCAGACAAGGTGGAAGTAAAAGGAGTTGTGAGCGCTGGGCATGGTGGTGCACACCTGTCATCTCAGTATTTGGGAGGCTGAGACAGGAGGATTGCAGGTTCAAGGATAGCTTCAGCAAGTAGTGAGACTCTCAGCAACCTAGCGAGATTTTTTTCAAAAAAATAAAAAAAGGGCTAGGGGCATAGCTCGGAGGTAGAATGCCTCTGGGTTCAATCCCTAGTGCCACACACACACACACACACACACACACACACGAACACACACACACTAAATAAATAAATAAAATGTGCTGTGAGGTTCTGTTCTTTCTGCTACGTCTTGTTATTACATCCATCTGCTCCAAATAGTAGCCCCGTCTTCCCTTCTTACATTGCACTCGAGGAGGGAAGATTATGGGGGAATGTGAAGGAACGCCCTTTTTATTTTCATTAGTCTCAATAGTTGTCTTTATAAAACAATTCCTGACAATATTTTTGTGGGGCTGAGTACTACGCTACCCTTTTATATTTGCTTACTCCCTCATTTTACGAATAAGGAAACTGAGGCTTCCATTCAGTAAAAGGCATTGTATAAATCTGATTCCAAAAAGAATTATAGTATTCATTTCAGTCAACCTAACAGTATGGGAGGAAAAAAATCTGCAAGAAAAAAGATCACTATAGGGGAGAAACGGGACCTCAGGAGAAATTTAATTGAGAACCCCTCTCATGGGGAGAGGACAATGGATTCCACTGAATGAGCCCCAGATTGTAGCAAGTTTTCCCTGGTTGCACACCTCCCACTGGGGCCATTCTGGTCTGTTCTGCTTGGGGGAATGGCAATCCCCCACCCCCTTCGCCTTCAGCTTTGGGCTCCAACACAGGAAGCCAAACAGCTGGTTCTTCTCCATACGTGGCCACCCCAGCCCCACTCTCTTCATTAACTGAAACCCTTCCTCAGGGGAGCGGCTGGCAGCTCCCTTTGATTGGCTATTGACAGTCATGCTGGGGCTTCTAAGTAGTTCCTTGTTAACCTTGAAAGATGACTATTTTAGGGTTTTTTCTTTGGAGTCTCTGTCACCACCTGCAGACAGATGCAGACGATTTAAGAAGTGAGCAGGTAGGAATGCTGTGACCTTCAAACAGATATCCTCAGAATCAGTGGACACAGAAGAGTCACCCCGTAACGTGTCTGTGTCTCGACTGTCCTTATGTTATGCTCTATCCCCCGTCCATTGTGGCAGGTAAGAAGGTTCGTGACCCTCTGAAGGGCTGGGGTTGCCAGGCAAGCTCGGAGGCATCTACGCTATTTCTCTGTAAACGGCCTTCACAAATGCTGTGTTAGTAACGGACCTGGGTAGATGCCATTTTGGCATGGAAAGTGCCATCTTTTAGGGCAAAGGCTGCGTGGGTAAGCACATAAAATACAAACATCGAGTTCATTTAATCTATTTAAATACATAAATAAATAAAGCTATTTCACTTGTGCATCTTCTAAACCAAGACCAGGAAATATAAAGTTCTTCACAATAAATAGCAAAATATAAACTTTGGCTTCATTTTATAGTCAGGAGAGTCAGAAGAAGGCCAAGTAATATTAAAAAAAATATGAAAGAGGGAAGAGGCTAGAGTTGTGAGCAGGAGAGGAGGAGAAGGAAAGGGACAAGCCACATAGCCACCATCTCCACGATGCTGCTTCCTTGACCTCTCCATTAGGTCATAGCACCTGTGGGTTAATACTTGATGGGGTTCTTGGCTCTAAATTCTGCAGGGACCACAACCAAGAGGATCAGTTCAAGACTCATCTGGCTTTGTGAATGAATAACACAGTTACTTTATAGTTAACTGCTGTACCTGTTATCCCAGTAGAACTCTGGTTTGGTCCTGTGAGAGATGCCCCTAGACAGTTGGACCTGAGACTTTCTGAACCCTTGTCTCTTGTCCTGCTGCATCAGCACTGGCCACACTTGTCCCACAGCTCCTGCTGGGTTGATTTGGACCCATCTCTTCTTTGCAGCAGAGCTAATAGGCCAACTGCAGACTGGAGCCTGCCTCCAACTGTTCACTCTAGAGTATACAGATGTCTCCCTGTGTTTCTTGTACGTTAGCTATTTCTGCTCCTATTGCTACCACACATATTCATGCAAATGCAGGAGTTTCAGGAGATACAATTCTCTTCCAATGTAAACCTGTTCTATCAATGCCTTCTGCAGTAAAATTCCTCTACAAAATGTCTGCGAATGTCTTCCCCGGCTGTTGTAGAAGGGGTTTTATTGTCTTCCATGGGTTCAGACAGGAAAAGGGCAACTCTGGGATGGAGAGCTGCCTAAAAGACTTCCCCCTTCCATTAGAAGCTCTTTGCTCTCTAGTTGCATCCTGTGTCCACCCATCAAATGGCCCTCAGCCACAGCAGCTGTGGCTGAAGTTTGTTTTATTTTAATTTTCTTTTTCTTTCCTACTTATATGTAGCCTGTGCTTTTCTACTTTGCCTTGATTGCTGATCTTGTACGCCACCTTCCATTGTTGGTTCTAACAACTCTATCATTCCTCTCACCACAACAGCATCCACCTTCACCATTAACCCAGACTTCAAGATCTCAGCTTCTGCTGGATGTGGTGGGGCACTCCTGTAGTCCCAGTATTTGGGAAGCTGAGACAGGAAGATCTCAGGTTCAAGGACAGCCTCAGCAATGTGGTGAGACTCTCAACAACCTAGCAAGACCCTGTTTCAAAACAAAACATAAACAAAAGCTAGGGTTGTAGCTAGGTAGATTGCCCCTGAGTTCTATCCCCAGTACCACTAATATACAAAAATATATTTCAGCTTCATTGACACTTAAGCTCTGGTCAAATTGAATTCCACCTGGGTCCTGTTATACTCTGAGACCTAGATAATCTTAATATTCCAGGTTTCAGGATTTGAATCAGCACCAATCTGGACCATGTTAATCAAGCACGTTTGTTCTAATACTGTCTCTTCCACTGCCTTTCTAGTACCTATGACCGACTGGTAGCAGTCCCAGTGTCCCTGTTAACTATAGGTACTTGGGTTGGATTGACACCATGAACCAGATCATCCTCTTTCCCTCTGCCTCCCTTTTCATCAAAAGCAAGTGCTGAGTGGGCCTGGTGGCGCACGCTTGTAATCCCAGTACTTGGGATGCTGAAACCAGAGGTTCCTCAGCTACTTAGTGAGGCCCTCCGCGACTTAGTGAGACCCTGTTTCCAAATAAAGAATAAAAAATAGGGCTGGGGGTATAGCTCGGAGGTAGACTGCCCCTGGGTTCAATCCCCAGTACTGCAAAAAAACAAAAACCAAGTGCTGAACATTTACCAACATTGTTCATATCTGTGTCTCCTCTGAGCTTCTGAGGATGCAGCCTTCTTTACATAGTACAGGTATGTAGGCAAGCAGCCATATTTATTGCTCTTAATCTCCATAGGGTTCTTAGGGGAGGATGCAGACCCAAAAAAGATGTATCTACCCGAACTTAGAAGGATGCCAGACAGAATGAAATCATTAGGATTCTCTGAGGTTTGGCTAAATAACATGGTCTCCTTGGCCAGTGTAGAAATAGTCCCAGACCAATACTTATCAAACTTGAATGTGCAGTAAAATCACCTGGAGATCTTTGTAGGCAGATTCTGACTCAGCAGGTCTGGAGGAGGGCCCTAGAACAGGCCTCCAGGTGAAGCCAAGCCCCCTGGTTCTGCTGGTCTGAACTATACTTTGAATAGTAAGGCATTAGAGTTCCTTTCCCACTAGGCTCTAGACTCATTCACGTCACAGGCTCCTCTTAGCTACCTGAGACTCACTGTGTGTAAAATGAGAGTATGGAACTGCCTGACCCCCTCATCCCTTACAATGCTAAAATGTAATGCTCTATACAATGTGCTGTCTCCTCGGCATCAATGTCACCTCTTCTCAGAAATCTTTCCCAGAACTCCAGTGGAAGTTCTCATCCTGCGCACTTTTCACACTTCAATGCAATTCAGCTCAGAACAGTCCAGTTGAGAAGCCTTCACTGAATATTACTGACGTACCAGAACGTTTCTTTCTTTGGGGTTGAGTAGACAATGATGCCATTAGCAAAGGCAGAAGTCTGCATTTATACAATGGAAGAGCTGACTTGAGAAGATAACCAAGTTCATATTTACTATGCTACAGGTCACATACCTGTAATATGTAGAGGTGGAGCGACTGCATGGCATGGTACCCCTGAGAGGCAGGACATGTATGTTTGGAACTCAGTCCTTGTGTTCACAAGCTGTGTGATACTGGACAAGTTGCTTAACCTCTCTATGCCTTGGTTTCCTCATTTTTAAGATGGGGATGGAAATAGCACCTATCTCATAAGGCTGTTATATTGTTAGGAGGATTAAATGAGTTAATATTTGTAAAGCATTCAGAATTCTGTTGGAACATAGTATTTTAAAGATATGCTTGCTCGACAAGCATATCTCCTGGAGGTGTCACTCAAGAAAACTCTGGGTAGGAGATATGGATTAGGGAGCTGTCAATATTTAGGTGAGGTAAGGGCCTAGGAGCAAAAGATGTTTTCCAGGGAGAATGTAAGCTGCAGGCTGAGTGACAAAGGAGGAAGAAATGGATTCTTTAGGGAATACCAAATATTTAAGGAGTAGACAGGGAAAAAGGATGCAATAAGGAGAGTGAGGAATAGTCTCAGAAGCAAAGGTGACCCAGGGGAAATGAAATTAGAAGCCAAATAAACAGAATTTTAAGGAAGGGGCGGTGTTAACAGTGGCAAATGCCACAGCACCATCAAATAAGAATGGGAATAAAACACAGCCATTCTTTTTGATGGCTAAGAAATCACGTTTCAGGCTACATACAATTCCAACTTATATCTGCCTTCAACCACTAAGCCACAGGCCTTCAATGTAAAGGGCTGAATTTATTATGCAGCCTCATATACCCAGGGGCAAGCACATGCCTGCAGCATGTCAGGACTTCTCAGTGTTGTGCAAATATTATTATTATTTTTTGTTGTTGTTGCTAGACTCCCTAATGATTCCCGATCCTCAGTGATCCACTTCACCCTGCTTGTCTATTGAATAATGAGACAGTAAACAGCCGAGAGAGCATCTCATTTCCTGTCCGGCCCTTTCTTCTTGGGGGACCCCATGGAGCGGCAAGGCCAGTATTTCTTGGTACAGAGCATCCTTTGATGGTGAGAGTAAGTCATTGCAGAAGTTGAGATGCAATCCTACCAAGCCGGGGATGGGGGTAGCTGGCTGGTAAACATCTCAGGAGAGACAATCGTCTTGGCCTTCCTAGCATCAACAGACAGGATGGAAGCTCTTCCTTTTAGACCAAAATGCGATAGCAGAGCACCATGGGTGGCCCCTCAGGTCTGTCTGCCACGTGGCCATAGCCATCTTGACTTCCAGGATCCCTGCCGGCCACCTACAGTGGTGCTGAGGGAGAACCTCTTTATTGGGTAGCAGGTTGGGCCAGCTGACCTTAAAGGTCCCTTCCAAGTTGAAGACTGCTGGAGCCTAGGCAGCCACTGAAGGCCACTGAGGGCAGAGTCTTCTCCAGATGGGGTCCAGGTGAAGGCAGAGTACGGAAGTCCTCGGAGACCAGGTAGGCAGGCTGTTCAGGCTTCCATCCACTGGGGATAAACGGAGGGAGAAGGGAGGGTGAACAGGAGGGAGGAGGGGGAGTGTGTGGCCGGCAGAACCCCTGCTGAGAACTCCTAATTCCTCAGGCCTCCTTGGGCCAGGTAAGAAGGAGGAAGGAAGAGGAGGTGGAAGGCTGGGAAGATGGGGGGAGCTCTGACTCATTCTAGTGTTGACAAATAGGCTGTATTCCTTTCACTCGGCTGGACTTTGCCCTTTCAGGATGTACAGCCAGCGTCAGCACACTGCTAATGGGGCTTTGAGAGTCTCCTTTTGATGAGCACGTCCCAGAAAGCAGGTATTAGCCATTTCTGCTGGGGAGGCAATGAAGGCATTTGCAGCTGAAATCGGCTTTCCTGGCTGCCCTAATAAAGCAGAGACTTTCAAAGCCCCATTAGCAGTGTGCTGACTGCAGCTTTACATCTGTACTAGCCCGGTTCAGGGGAGGGGAGAGCTGGGCACTCAGACCCTGAGCCCCAAGAAACAAACCACCTCTAACCAAAGCTGTCTTCATTTCCAGTGATAGACTGTGAGCTCCTTAGGAGAGAGACTTGTCTCCCTATCCCGGGAGCCTATCATGGTGCCTGGCACAAAATAAATGCTCAATAATTGTTTATGGAACTGATAGATGAGTTTGGAAGGGGTTGCTTGCTAGAAGGAGCTGGAACACTACGTTATGGACAGCTCCCAGCCCTTGGTAAGCCGGTAATATATGTTTATGAGATGGACGAATAACAGGTAGGGCAAAGAGGGGGCTGGGGAAGGAAGGGAAAAGATGGTGTGAGAGGAAAGGAGACACAGCTCCTCTCTCTGCCCCCTACTTGCTGAACTTTTCTACAAGTAGAAGACTCCACAGCCTTCCATGTCTCCCCAGGGAGGAGCCAGAGGACCTTCCCCTAGTGAGGTCCTGAAGGTGAGAAAGAGCATGGGGGAGGGAGGGAGGGCCCCTTGTTGCCAGGGGATTTTATATGTTGTATATGCTGAGAAATAAGTATTGATAGGAATGCTCTCCACTTTCTGGGTGAGATAACTGAGTCTCTCAGAAGTTATGTGCCTTATCTGGGAGTGGTTATCGACGCCTGTAATCCTAGTACTTGGGAGACTGAGGCAGGAGAATCGCAGTTTCCAGGCCAGCCTCAGCAACTTAGTGAGACCCTTAGCAATCTGGAAAGACCCTCAGCAACTTAGTGTGACCTTGTTTCAAAATTAAAAATAAAAAGGGCTGGAGTGTGGCTCGGAGGTAGAATGCCCCTGGGTTCAACCCCCAGTACCTACCATCCCCCAAAGGAAGTTTTGTGCCTTGTCCAGACTTAGAGAGATGTAAACGAGGGAGCCAGAATTCAAAGCCAAATCAGTCTGCCTTCCAAGCTCGCACTTTCCCTCAGCCACCTCCTGTTTTCCCTCTGACCACAGAGCCTGGTGAGGCTGTCATTCTGGACGTCAGTGGTTTCTAGACAGATGGTCTTTTCCACCTGCTCCGCTGGTATGCGCATGCTCCATTGTTAGGTAGCAATCTCACAGTGGATTGTCCCAATTTTCCATCAGCTTCCTCTTTTGTGATATAAAGCAAATGTCTGGGGGATCGGTGGAGGGACCAGCATGGCAGCCCTGTTGGCCACCAGTCTCCATCAGGTCAGATAACGTTCCTCCAGGTGCATGGCTCCTCCCACCACTTACCACATCTTCCTGAATGCACGTGCTTTCAGACAAGACCTTCCAAGAGCTCTGAAGAGGTAAATAAATAACAAACAAATAAACTGAATGAAATAAATACATCTATACCTGGGCAGCCCGAACCACCTGCCCTTTTGTATTTACTCCTCGCGGTTGTCAGACTCCTACTATGGCTGGTCTCAAGCCTCTGGAAGCCACTGGCGTGTGACTGGGGCTGTTTGCCTGGCTGGTATGCCGTTTGAATATTTCCAGTCAAGATTTAGTCGCTGCACATCTTTTCGAGTCCTCTAATCAGAGAAATTAACTCTCATCAGACACAGGAATTAATCTTTGTTAGTGTTGTTGTCAGTCTAACTTTGCCTTCCTCGGTGCCAGACGTGGAGAGGGATGTCCTAGGGGGGAACTGCTGCCACCAATGCCAAAGACCTCAATAGAGGGATGGAGGCTGGCTCTTCCTCCTACCCAAGTCCAGGGGTATGTGGGACCCCCCCCAGGGAACTCTTCTCCATTGTTCAGCCCTGAGCTGTGCTAGATGCAGGGCTCTAAAAATGCTGAGTGACTCGAATGTGTAAATAAAGTTATGGAGGAAAGGAGAGGAAGGATACTAATGCAAGATGGTGACTACCAGCTAGAAATGTACTGGATGGCAATACACAACGGGGTAAAATTTTTACTGGGTCACCAGTGTGCTTACTCTACCCACTTATCTCTTGAAGTCATTCTTCAGTGGATGCATGTATGCAGTAGGACAGCAATGGTGGCGACAGACCCTCAGTTGCATTTATGAAAAATTTGGAGCCAACTTCAAGCTTCAGAGAATCACCACTTCAGTCACGGAGAAACGATAATGCTAAGAGAATCAGATTGCCGCAGAATAAATAAATGTGATGTTAACACCATCTTCCATAATATATATTTTATATCCTCTCATTTGCTCATGAAAAATATATTATGTAGATGTGTCTGTGATGATCACATTCATTGACTCCACAGCACTTGATTTTGTTAGTGTCGAGCTATCTGTGTAGGCAAGTCAGCAGCCATCAGCTATTGTCTAGAGCATTCTAGAGCTGATTTTCGCTTGAAGTTACAACATGCTCTTGCATGCAGTTTCTGTTGCAGGATTAGAAGAATCTGGGGGCCTTTGCTTCAGAGTGAAGGGTGACAGGGAAGGACTAGTCATCAGGAGAGATGACTTTTATCATGTTATCTCACCATGTACCTTGGAAATTCACTTTGTCTCTCGGGTCCTCAGTTTTCCCATCTGAAAAATGTGGGTATTAGATAGAATAATTTCTAATGTCTCCTCTAGTTCTAATCTTTAGCTTGTCTGAGAAATAGGGCAGGGCAATGACCTTAGATATCTATGACCAAGAAGGAGATGAGAGCTTCTTTATAATTTGGGTCACAGAGGTAATAATTTAGGCCATGTCATGGCCACATTTCAGAGCCCCAGGAGTATCCTACCTGGATAGGGGTCTCTGTTTCACACTCTCCATTTCTTGGATGATTGCTTTCTCTGCTACTGGGATTTTAAAAAAAGAAAAAGGAAAAACCTCCAAGACGAGTCACTTTCTCATTGGCCTGTGACATGCTACATGAGCCATTTATACTATGGATGCAACCAGGGATGCCACCGACGTTGATTCATACCTTGGTGACCTCATGGATCACTGACAGCCAAGCCACCTGGCATGCTGCCTGGAATTCACCAGGGCCTGTCAGAAGCCCCAGCTGCACTTCCGTTTTGTCGGCTACTGCAGGCCCAGCAGCTACCCTTGGGTTTCCAGCCTACTGTTGTCAGTCTAAGGAACAATCGCATCTTCAAATCAAAAGTCAAGAATTCTAAGAGGAGCAGTGCTGCTCACAGAACTGAGTGGTGACTTGCAGAAGTACAATGAGATAACAAAGTCTCTTTCAGACATCTTTTCATAATCCAAAGCCCTAGGTAGCCGATAAACAATGCGCTGCCAGCCAGGCCGAGTTCTTGCTATCTTGTTGACGGAAGCACTCATTGTGCAGCTTCCTGGGTATCCTATTATGGGGGAAAGGAGGACTCTGACCACTTCTGCATAGTGTAGATTAATCTGCAGGCTGCACGACACCTTTACTTCATGGTCTTTGTCTCATCGGGTGTCGCAAGGGAGGGTGAGTCGCTCTCTCTGGTTTTGGACACTTGCTTTTTAATCTTTTTTGCTGCCTTTGATTTTTGCTTCTGGCTCCAGGGAAGGTGGGTTGTCATGGATAGAGCCTCATGCCTGGCTTAGCGTGTGGTGTGCTGGAGGAGCAAAACTCCAAACATTCGCCAGTGGGTTCAGGGCCAAGGTGACCAGATCGCCTCTCTTATCCTTCATGCTTAGTGATCTCATTAGCTTGAACCAGGCGCACAGCTAGGAAACACAACTACCAAGACACAACCACCTCCACCCACGGCCCACAGACCTACAGCTCCTCCCGCAGATGGAGTTGCAAGAGATTGAGGAAGGATTAAAGGAAGAGGGGGCCGGATAATAGAGGTCAATGTCAATTTCTGAGAACACTCGTACTTAAAGAATATTTGGTAGCCAACAAAGTTGCTACTTCCCAGACTTGCAAATTGATCTTGGATAGAGCCTAGGTCTTAAAAGAAATAGTTCCACACACACTCAATGGGATGAAAATAAATTTAAAATAGACTTTCTCTTTTTGTTCCTCTTCTATGGCTTTATGAGAGGCAGCAAGTGATGCTGTAGAGGGGAAAGCAGTGGTTTTGAAATCAGATTGGAATTTGAGTTCCCATCATTGACACATCTGTAAAGGGAGGATAATAATTCCTACTTCACGATCGTGGTGAGGCTTAGGGTGTGTGTAAAGAGCACGGCACACAGTAGGTGCTCAGTAAATGAAAGCGTTATTTATCTGGAAGTGTGATAAGCCTCAAAAAGAATTGGACCCTAAGCTGCTTTTGTGGCCCTTTCTGCCCAGATTTGTCATAATCGACAATCTAGTTTCAGTAACTGATTTGGTCCCTATCTGGCAAATGGGATGACTTTGCTGCCTGGGAGCTCCATGCAATTTGTCAGGGAGCTAGTTGACTGCCTCACAGCCAGTAGGAAATTACGCTTTTTGTATGTTTCTAGGTAGGAAGGAAGAATGGTGGCTTAGGCCCTGCACAGTGAGATTTGTCTGGCTTGAAGTCGAATACTGACCACAATCCCTTATCAAGCCCCCTTGAGGCCAGATGTGTTTCAGAATTCAGAATTTTTCAGATTTTAGAAAAGTAATAAGGTTCCGTTACTATACGTTATGTAATACCCCCAGCAGAGTCTGGGCCCTAGACTTGTAAGCAAAAAGCACTCACATTTCTTTAGCAAATATTCATCTTAAGTGGGATAAATGAAGTCTACAAAGAAATTCAGGTCAGGTCACATTTTGCTGCCAAATGAGTTATAAAAAATCTTAATATTCAGGGCTTTTTGGATTTCAAAATTATACCTCATTGATTTATAGTAATAATAGGGATAATGATGAATAATAACAGTTGTATTTAATAATCATTTTCCTTGTGCCAGGGTCACTAAGTGTTTTACATATATTGTCATGTTTGTTCTCTAACAGTCCTAGGTAGTCGGTATTATTGCTTTCCTTTTAGGAATGAGGAAAATAAGGTTCCGAGATGTTGAGAAACTTACCCAGGTTACCCAGCCAGTAAATGGCAGCCCTAGGATTTGAACCCAGATCCATCCAATTGTAAAGCCTATGCTGGTAAAAACAGATTCATGTTTTTCCATGCGTAGTAGAAATTGCCTCAACCTGGAGTCCAGAGAATTTGTCTTATGGGTGATTAAATATTTGCAAGGCTATTTTAGCCCTGTGATTTTAGCCAGGCTGGAAGTGTCTTAAGCTGGCTAATAGTTGCAAAGTATGAAGGGACAAGAGGTAAATGTGGTATGGATGACATAAAACTGGCCATTGCATTGCTATAAAACCAGCTGTATTTGACAGGACACTGGCCCAGACAGCCTCTGACCTTGGTCTGATCTCCCACCACTCAAGAAACATCTCCTTGGTGTTCAAATGGTCTTACTTGGAACTCAGCTGTCCAGAAGTGGTGAGCGAACTTCCCAGGCCCAGACCAGGCCTTCTTTCTGTGTATGACCTCTATTGTGTGGGTAGAGTACTACACAGAAAAAAAAAAATACTAATGAGCCTTAATGTGGGAGGAAATGGCCATCCTAAAAATAACGCCAAGCCCTGTGGAGTAATGACATCATTAGCCAACTCCAGCCTAAAGGGATTCTAAGCACTTTTGACTAGACATTTTATTTTAGCACGAGATGTATCAAGTAGATCTATTATGCCTGTCAACCCAAGCAAGGGTTGCAAGGCAAGAATTAAGTGAAAGGGGCATGTGAAGGGCCATGACACTTCCTTTAATCACATTTTACATAATTGGAATAGTTGCTATTTCCAAATCTTTGGCCCGGCAGCCTTCATGACCACAACAAAACAGATCTGGGAAGTGAAGAAATTCTATCGTCTGGAGAGGACCTGACATTTTAACTTAATTCTAAGTCTTGGGGAGGAGAAGAGGCCTGGGGAACTGGATTAACCAAGAGCTGATGAGAAAGATGGAAGTAGATGTCATGGAGAATTCCTCCCCACCAGGTTTATCCTTTTTTTAGTTGACAAGTAAGCAGAAGGTTTCCTCCTTCCCATGGTACTTTCCTAAACAGGGTTCTTGAATCATCCATGAAATGACAAGGCCTCATTACCCTCTACTTAGCTTCCTCGACTTGACCATGTGAGACCAGGATTGGACTTATCTGTCCTTTCTTCCCCAGCACTTGTCGTAGTGCCTGGCATGTACTGGGACCTTCAATAAAAATATGTTAAATTAGCCAGACATGCTGGTGCATGCCTATAATCCTAGTACTTGGGAGGCCAAGACAGGAGGATTGCAGGTTTGAGTCCAGCCTCAGCGACTTAGTGAGATCCATTTCCAAATAAAAATTAAAAAGGGTTGGGGGTGTAACTCAGAGGTAGACAGCCCCTGGGTTCAATCCCCAGTACCAAAAAAGAGTTGCATTATCAAATGCCCATGAATTACTTTTATACATCTCTGTTCACTTATAAGAAGTTATTATTAATGTACTCTAACCCCAAGAATGGAATGGGAAGCCAGGTCCTTTTCCAAGGTAGAAGAGCAGTGAAATGCATACTGGACCAGGGGCAAGGACACCTGTATGCTGTATCCTGTATGTGCCTTGAGTCAAGTTATGATGGAATCCCTTAGTATCTCCGGGCTTCACAGAGGAGACTAGCTTTAAACCTGGCTATAGTGTGGAGACAAACCAGCCTACTATGGAAAGTCAGACCGAAAGGGTCCTTCCCTTTCCACCACACTGGGGGTTCACTTCCCCGAGGAAGCAGAGGAGGGGAGTGTGGCCGTTCTTTATGTGGTCTGCCACATGTCTGGCCACGTACTTGTTTCTCCCCAGAACAGAGTGTCTGTTGCAGCAGCCTCCCTCTCCCCTCCCTCCTCTGCCCTCCTTTCCCACTAGCAATCCTCGCTCAGCGATCCCCTCTCTTTGCTCAGGCCCCCTGGGGCCTGTCATAATTAGAAAAGGAGGAAGGAGGGGAGCCATCCTAGCCCACCGGGGCTTTGGAGGGAGTTGGGACTGCATGCTGGGGACCCGGAGCTGCAAAGGTCTCAATGTCTTTCTTCTTTTCCCACCACGGCACCTTCCAACACACCAGGCCCTGGGCTAGAGTCAGGGAGGGATGGAGGCCAGGACGCCATGCTTTGTGTGTAAATACCTGTAGAGCAAAATGTGAGTGTATGCTTGTGGGTAAAGATGTGTGTGCACGTGAGAGTGTGTAGAGATGTGTAGGGTGATGGGTATGGATTTATGGTGTGTCGTATTTCTGATGGGGGTGCAGCGGAGAGCAGGTTGTTCATCTGGAAGCATAATCCATGTCATCTTTGGGGTATGAATTCTTGAGGGAATCCCTATGTACCAGTCCCTCTTTCTGCCCTCCAGGCCGTCCAGTCTACCTTAAGAAAAGGAAAGTGGTAGTTGGAGTAGACCACTGGAACCGTCTCAAGTCTCTCCTCCCTGTCCCCACCACGAGGGTGGCATGAGGTGCTCACTCGGCTCAGCACGGCTGCACTAGGTGGGTGCGGGCTTTTCCAGCGTCTGCAGTGCTACAGTATCGCTCCGGAGCCCGCATTTTCTTGAGCAATGCTGAGGGGATCATTAATCTGTCTCCTTGCTATTTTTCTGCCCAGCCCAGGGGACAACTCTGGCCTATAAATCAGCTCAGTACAAAGTGGGAAAACCAAGAAAGGGATACAGTAAGGAGGAAAATAGCCACTCAGGAAGGCCAGAGATCTGAGTGTGAGACCCAGAAAGTGGAGGGAGAAGGAAGAGTGATCTTTTGAGGAAATAAGGCAGACACGATGACACCAACCTGCCAGGGCTGGATCTGGGACAAGGGAGATCTTGAGTCTGGACTTCAAGAGGTTATTCTAAGCTCCTTGCTCCAGCTAATCCCTCTGGGCTCCAACGAGGCCATCTGTTAAGGTGGGATCCCACCATGCCCTAGCTCGGCTTTGCGCATTCCGGGAAACGAGAGCATGCGCAGAGAAACAAAACCAATTCGTGCACGCCAGCTATTCAAACCCTACAGACTTGTTCATGCCAGTTAATTAATAAAAAGTACTCATGGTGAAGATTTATAAACAGCACCACAGGAACTGCGAGGCGTTGTGGTCAGTGGAAGAACACGGGCCTGCGATCCAGCTGGTACTCATTCTCTCAGAGTCTCTGGGTACTGGTCCATTAACCCCGGGCCTGCACCTCAGTTTCCTCATTCTTATTTATTTATTTAGTACTGGGGATTAAAGCCAGGGGCATTCTACCTCCAAATTCTACACCTCCAGCCCTTTTGATTTTTCATTTTGAAACAGGTTCTTGTTAAGTTGCTGAGGGTTTCACTAAGTTGCTGAGGCTGGCCTCAAACCTGCAATCCTCCTGTCTCAGCCTCCCAAGTACTGGGGTTACAGGCATATGACACCATATCCAGCTCTAGTTTTCTCATTCTTTAAGACGAGTTTGAACTCTAAGCTTCTGTGATGATGGCAGTTGTCACCACAGTGATAGGAAGGATTCACATTTCTCTCCATGACTCCTCCGCGCCTCATCAATCATTCACAGGCTCCATGGATTATAGGGAGAAGGGGCTGCCTCAATGGGTCTGTTGCAGTGAGTCCCAGCTCTAGCCCATTGCTTTCCAGGCTGCATGGGCTTGACCACTCCCCTGTGGGGCAGAATTTGCTCTAGGGGCTTTTATGTTTTAAGAGGTAGCTTGCTGGCTTTAAGAACTCAGGCTCTATAAACAGAAGAATATGGGTTTAAAGCCACTGATGAACTATGTGACTCCTGGAGAGATTCTGGGCCTGTCTGAGACTCTGTAACCACATCTGTGAAATGGAACCACAACACTTGCCTGTTGGCTTCTTGTGAGCATTAGAGATAGCGTATGGTGAGCATACAGTACAATTCCTGGAGCCCAGAGACACTTACTGAAGGTTACAATTACTACTGTTGGACCATTGAAGACTGGGAAGGAGAGACAGCTAATGGGAATGAATGTACCCCTCAGGCTGACATCTCATAGGCCAGCAGAGTGTGTGTGCTTATGTTGTGAGTGTGTATGCATGTATGTTTATGTGCATGGCTCTGGCTGTGTGCGTAAGTGTGCATGTAAGAGTTAGTGTATATATGTGCAAGACTGTATAAGCATGTGTGTGCCTGCATGTGTGGCTGTGTGTACATGTGTGGCTGTGTGTGAGCATGTAAGTGTGCCTGTGTGTTGGGGTATATATACTTACTAGTTCTCCAGATAGACTTAGCCTTTGCTTCATGCTTCTCTCTTGGCCTGGAAGGTCCTTCTTTCCTCTCCCATTCTTTAAATGTCTATGAGTTTATCAAGATTCAACTCATGTACCTGGGCATAGTGGGGCACACCTGTAATCCCAGTACTTGGGAGGCTGAGATAGGAGACAGGTTTGAGGCCAGCCTCAGAAATTTAGCCATACCCTGTTTCAAAATAAAAACTCAAAAGGGCCAGGAGTGTAGCTCAGAAATAGAAAGCCCTTAGGTTCAATCCCCAGTACAAAAAAAAAAAAAAAAGATTCACCTCATTGATCATTCTCTCCTTTGCTTCCCTTGGCCTTTACTTTGACTAGGAAAGCAGTGAGTGGAGTGGAGGGACTAGCTGTTATGGCCTCTTGGTGTCATGGGTTTGAATTATGGCTCTTCATCTTGCATCGGAGCTGCCTGACCTTTGGAAGCCTCAACTTCATTATCTGTAATATGGAAATAATGGTGTCTTGCCCATAGTGCTCATAGGGTTAAAAACATAATGCATGTAGAGTATTTCACATGGAACCTGGTACATGATAAGTTCTCAGTCCATGCCAGGTATCAACATTACTCCTATCATTGTATCTGCTACACAGTATTGTAATAGAGTGGTTTATTATATTTGTTTCCCCAATCCAGTAGCAGTTTAGCAAAGATTAAGTATTATTTCTCTCTTCTCTTCCCTGTTTCTTTGTGTCCCATGGTAGCTTCTTCAGATTCTCCTTCATATTATCAGCAGAAGGAAAACTAGGGGGCTAGAGTACAGCCTCATCCCTATACAAAAGACATCCTGGGTCAACACATAAAGATCCACACTGTATCTAAACTTAGCAGGCATTAGGCTCATATTTATTACATCACCAAGGCTATTTTTTCCTGTGGTTATCTTCAATGGTCTCAATTGAAACACTAGAAAGCCCCTCTGGCCCATCAATGAGTCCAAGGCCAAAACATCTAGAAGGACAACAACCTCCTGTTGCTGACCCGTAGAAAGTTCCCTCAGCCACCCTGGTCTGCTCATTCCCCAAACATGTCACACCAAACCACATTGGGTCCAAGGAGAGAAAAGGCCAGCCCACCACACAGCACTGACCCCCAGATGCCACAGTACAAAATGCATACAAATAAACCATTGTGCAGGGCACAGCCTCCCTAACTCATTATCCTGCTTTTGTTTTCTCTCATCTCTTTTTCTTCCAAAGGGATCTTCAGATGAGCTTGAACTGGAGGCTTAGAAACTCTTGTTTCTAAGGCCATCTTGATTGCGGTAGGGACTTCAGTCCAACCCTCTGGTTGTTAGAACTAAGTTGTGTTCTCTGGAATCCAGGATTTTGTAAACTTGGATGAGCCTTGGTATCCAAAAAGCCTCATAGAGCATTCGACCCTTATGTTAAGACTTCGACACAGGCCCCTGGGCTCTGATACATTACTCTATAATTTTCTCCCATGACATAATTTTTGGAGCTCACCATTTGTTTTACCAAGTCCCTAGTAGCTGGGACTGCTATCCTGATACTCATCAATGATGGGGTCTCTGAGAGTCTGTCTGCTATTCATTTGTCTTCTTCACCATCTCTCTATCCCTATGCCCACTGAAAGGTCTTGAAGTATATGGATAGGTCATCAATGGTCTACTGCTTCCCTTTTGCCTCACCTGATTTCTGATCTTTAGAGTCCCTCAGACCCATGTTTGCCTTTGCTTAAATTCGTGTGGGCAGGCATATGCATATTAGAATCTTTGGGCCCACCCCAAGGTCCCAGCCTGTAAGATTCAGCCAGTTGCTTCCAGGACACTGGAGACTAGATAAAGCAGTGTAAGAGTTGTGTGGTTGTCTCCACTGTCCCTTATAGGGGTGGGTTATGGTGCCATTCCTTAGCAGGAGCTTTGACCCAGCATGTGTGTGTGTGTGTGTGTGTGTATATGTGAATGTGAAAGAGAGACAAATGGGAATTCAGCTGTGGATGTGTTCAAAGCGAGAAGCTTATAAAATCTATCCAATGAGGTTTCCAGGAGATGGCTAGATATACCATGGCAGAACTCAAGGGTGACAGACAGACTTGGGAATAATCAAAGCCATGTAAGGTAGTCTAATCCATGAATCTGCCTAAGACGATCATGCCGAAAGAAAGAGAAGTGGGAGCCTGGAAGATACCCCAACATTTGAGCCATAAGCAGTAGAAAAGGAATTGCCATGTAGTCTGAGAAGAAATGGCTGGAGAAGTAGGAAGAGAACCTGAGGAGAGTGGCCTCTCCAAAGCCAGGGGAAAAGAGAATTTCAGGAGGAATGATCGGTAAGCTAAGAGCTGAAAGTGTGGGCCTTCAGTCGTGGAATGCTACTGATGACCTTGGGAAGGGCTGTTCCAGTGGTCTTGCGGCATAAGCCAAACTCGTGTTGGCTGTAGAATCAATGGGGTGATTCTATGAAGGTGAGGATGCTTTGGAAAAGCTGGCTGTGAACAGCAGAGGTTTGTAAGGTGGTTAGCTAAAGAGGAATGTGGATTACAGGGAGGGACAGTGTATTATTTAGGGTTCCTCAGAGAAACAGGACAAGTACTATAATATAATGGATTATAGAGGTACAGAAGTCCCATGTTCTGCTCTCTGGAATCTGGAGACCCAGGAATTCTGCTGATGCTCTTCAGATTATTAGGTTTTTTTTTTTTCTTGGTAGGTACTGGGGATTAGACCCAGGGGCAGTCTACTTCTGATCTACATCCCCAGCTCTATTTATGTATTTTTGGTACTGGGGATTGAACCCAGGGGCATTCTACCTCTGAGTTACACTCCCAGACCTATTTTATTTTTTAATTTTGAAACAGGGTGTCACTAAGTTGCATAGAGCCTCACTAAACTGGTGAGGCTGCCTGCAAACCTGTGAGCCTCTTATCTCAGCCTCCCAAGTACTGGGATTACAAGCGTGTGCCACCACACACAGCTTTTATTTTTTATTTTGAAACAGGGTCTTGCTAAGTTTCTGAGGCTTTCCTGGAACCTGTGATTCTCTTGTCTCAGCCTCCCAAGTACTGGGATTATAGGTGTGTGCCACCACACCTGGCTTGTACTTCAGCCCTGAGTCTGAAGGCCAGAGAACTTGAAGAGCTAGCTGTTGGTATAAGCCCCAGAGTCTGAAGGCCGGAGTACCCGGAGCTTCAATGTCCAAGCTCTAGAGACTGGTCTTCCAGATGAAGGGAGAGAGAGTAAATTAAGTCTTCCTTTGCCTTTTTATTCCACTAGGTCTTGCAATGGATTGGATGATGGCCACCCTCCTTGATGAAGGCACATCTTCTTTACTCAGTCTACAGATTCAACGCTAATCTCTAGAAATGCCCTTATAGACACAACCAATTCTACCAGCTATCTAGACATCCCTTAATGCAGCAAAATATGACTGAGAATTAACCATCACTGCCAGTTAACAATCACACTTGATTGTTTTATTTTTATTTTTTTTGTGGTCCTGGGGGTAGAACCCAGGGGCATTCTACCACCAAGCTACATCCCCAGCCCTATTTTATTTTTTATTTGGAAACAGGGTCTAAGTTGCAGAGGGCCTCACTAAGTTGTTGAGGCTGTCTGTGAACCTGCGATCCTCCTGTCTCAGCCTCCCAAGTGTGATTGTTTTGTTTTTAATGGAAGAGACTTGAGTATATGTGTGTCCTCAGGGGAAGTAGACACGGAGAGGTACACATGGAGATTACAGAGGGGATTACTGATGGGGATAAATTCCTGATGTGGCAGCAGGACATGGGATCTGAGCACAGGTGGTAAGTAAGGTAAGCCTCAGACAGGAGAGGCCCCTCTCTTTGCCTTTATACCGGGCCTAGCAACAACTATTAGACAAGGAGAATGACCAGAGGAATGTCGGGTGGCAGATCAGTGGCCTACAGTCTAACATTTGGCAGAGATAATCCACACAGACAAATTAGAGTTGCCTGAACTTGAACTTGAAATACCTAAAATAATGAAACTCTCAAAGTGGCATTTCAGGGGCTCTGACACACATTCACGGTGACCCATGACGGGTCAGGTGGGATTGCTGGTGACCCTGAAATGCTACCGCATTGTACCTGCCCAGTACTAATGGAAGATGGAAATCGTGCCTGGAGAAAAGGGCCACCGGGAGGTGCTACTCTCCCGAGGGGGTGCTGGGCAAGGGCTCCCCTTTGGGGAATGATTGCAAGCCTCCCTTGATGGGGCCTTTCCTTGCCTGTTACCATTTTTCTTCATTATTTCTGCTGTGTCACCCGTCATGTTGTCAGTTTCCTCTCAGAACGGCGATAAATGGCGCCTCTCATGTGGTGTCCTTAGGGGACACCTGTTATTTATTTCGATGATGGGCAAGATGCCATGGCTAATTAAGAAAAATTGTGAGCTGCCCATAGCCAATCCGCAGTTCCTTGTCAGCTCAGCCCCACAGTCCTTCACCCCACATTGCAGCCATTTCCCCCCACTTGGAGCTCTGGGGGCCTGGGGACAAGGGAATGGGGATCGCTCCTGTCCCTTATTCCTAAAAACCATTCCACTCCGTTCTTCCAGCTCAAGTACATGGGGAGTTATAGGCTTGAGCTGGACACCTCTTCTCCGTCTCAGTCCTGTAGGAGTGACAATTAAGTCCTTCCCTTCTGTCCACCCTACGACACTTGGGGACACAGCCAGCAGAGTCCTTCTCCCTCACGTCTTGGCAGGAAAGAAAAGGCCACTTCTCTGGCCAGGGCTGCCTGGACACAATGACCTAGATAACCCAAATGAGCTTTGCTTGCACCTGGATGACCAGACTGAGTCTAGAGTGAGTTTATCAAAACAACACATGTCACTGGGGGCGTGGTAACACATGGTACTTGGGAGGCTAAGACAGGAGAATTGCAGGTTCGAGGCCGGCCTTGGCAACTTAGCAAGACCCTCAGCAACTTAGTGAAACCCTGTTTCAAAATAAAAAAATAAAATAAAAAGGGCTGGGGGTGTAGCTCAGAGGCAGAATGCTCCTGGGTTCAATTCCCAGTACCAAAAAAAAAAAAAAGTCTCATGTTGCAGGCTCCAGCTAGACTGTCTCTTTGGAATTCCCCCCAGATTTCCAGCCTAGGCTGTGAAAGGTGGTGGAGAGATTTTGTGTCTGGGTAAATAAGATCTTCCCGGGAGAGGTAGCTCCCTGGGACCCACGTGGCAGGAAAAGGACTCAGGATGGAATTGGAAGGATGATGTGGAGGTAGGGGGACATTCGTGTGGGGTACTGAGGGGTGTGCTTGAGTCTTTCTCTGAAGGCTTTCTTAATAGAGGGGGGCTTGGACTCCTGGGGGAACAGGAGCAGAGGCTTACCCCGATACTTCCTGTGCTTGTGGCATCCTGGGTATTTTGAAATTCTTGGCAGAAATTTTCTTTGAACATTAGATGCCCAGGTGGCCTGGATGCCTAGCGGATTCTTCCCGGTCCTGGATAAAGGAGACAAAGGCTGGGATTCCAGAGCAGGGGGAGGGGTGGAATGTAGAACGGGCTTGGAATCGGTTAGTCTGGAGGTTGAACGCAGCGTGAAGGCAGCATCGGTTTGTGCCCTCAGATGAGGGCCAGGAATCGAGCCCCCATCCTGGAAATGGGGAATCAGGCCCATCACACCTTCTCCCTTTGCTCGGGGTGCACAGCTTCCAGCCCTTCCTGCTGGCCAACTATCAGAATGCTGCCCCAGAAGAAATTACATTGTATTGGCATCCTGGATAACTTCAGAGCAGGCTGTTTTCTTCACACTGGGACACACTACAGCCACCCCCCTCTGTCTCCTCTTTGATTTCACATTGTACCTTCTTTAACACACAGCCCAGGACAAAAGTCCACTGTGTGTGGCTCCCTCCTCCCGCTCACCCCTGGCGCCGCTCCCTGCCCCCATCCAGCCGGGACACGCTCCCAGCAGACACCAACAGACCGCAGAGATGTGATCTGAGGTTGGCATTCCAAGGACTGACTGCTTCAGGAATTGCAAATGTCTCTGATTAAAACCAGCGGGGCTAATCTGAGCCCATGTTGCTACAGTACTGAAGGAAATAATAGTTTGCTGTGTCTCTCTGTCTCCTCAGGTCCAGGAAAGCCAGTATTCACAGGGAGAAAAGGAACAAAGAATCCGTGGAAAGCAAGACCCCACACGTGGATGCGTGCATTTGGACTCCATTCTGCCTAGACTAGCCCGGCTCCAATGGCATGCGGCTTCCTGCTCATCCACACCTACACTCGATCTCACATCCGCACGGCTTCCTGGGCAGATGCAACTTCTGGAAATCACTGAGAAGTCCCAGGAGCATCCTGACATTCTAGACCCATCTGTGAGATTAAGGTTATTCCCACCAGAGTCCAGACCAGCCCGGGTCCTGCTGCCTGGGATCAGGAGTGTTCCAGGCAGGAGGGCATGCTCAGGATGAGAAAGGAGCCCCTTACCATCCCTTGATGCCCAAACCTTCTGAAACCTTCGGCCACTACATTCTATTTTTTAGACAATGTTGCCTCTGAACATTGGGCAGTTCTTGGGAGGTCAGCTGTTAGGCTGAACTGGGTTGATAGAGAAAACAGGGAAGGAAATATAGCGAAGATGGACCCAGATACAGGCACCCAATGTGCTGTGACATCTCTAGAGTCGGAAACTCACCTGGGGGGCCTGAGGCTGTGCTTCCCATCATCATGAGTTTTTGGCAGAACTAATACAGAGTGTAGGGAGGGCATGGGCACAGTAGCAGAGTCCCTTTCCAGCACCTGCCCTGCCAAGAGTGAGTGAGCCTCCAAACTCCCCCAGGCTGCAGGGACAGCACCCTGGCCTCTCTCTCTGCCATTATGAGTTCATAGGACACCAGCTGCCTGGTGAGTGTAACCATGCCCAACCCATCGGAAGTTCTCCCAATAGCTTCCCCACAGGCCCAGCCTTCTTCAGAGACCCAGCCTGCTTTACAGTCTGCATGAACATCTGTGTGAAAACACCACATACAGGGCCACAATTTAGGTGTAGATGCAGAGCCCACTTCGATAATTTTCTTCATCTCCATTTTTCTGGAAAAGTTTCTCCAGAATTGGGATTCCCCATCTAGGTCCCTCATTACTTCTCTCTTAAAGGAATCTGTATCTTAGCCAAGCATGGTGACGTTCACCTGTAATCCCAGCACTTGCAAGGTTGAGACAGGAGAATCCCAGGTTCAAAGCCAGCCTCAGCAATTTAGCAAGACACTCAGCAACTTAGTGAGACCCTGTTTCAAAATAAAAAAAAAATTGAAAAAGGCTGGAGTATAGCTCGGAGGTAGAACACCCCTGGGTTCAATCCCCAGTATTAAAAAAAGAAAAGAAAAGAAAGAAAGCTGTATCCTTCTCTCAATGGAGCTCATTTCAGAGAAAAGATGGAAATTGAACTGGGCCTTCACATGTGTCTAGGAGTCCACTGGGTAGATGGTATTTATTCTCCCATCATTCGCATGCATTCATGCCTGATTCTGAATGCCAAGTACGGTGCAGGCCTTGGATTTACAAAGATGAGGTCACTGACTTCAAGGAAGATACAATTTAATGCAGGCGACAGACAGAAAAAAATTAACTATGATAGAAGGCTGGATGGAATACGGGCTAAATAGCAGTATTTGAAATGACTTCTGCCTTGAGATTCAATCTGCTGCTGTCGGAGTCGAGGCTGAGCCTCTGGCTACCTGAGAAGGTGCCTGTTGCTCTTTAGTTCTTCTGAATTCACTCAATATAACTCAGCCTTTAATTCTTCCTTGGAGAGTCTGTTGTATTTCTATGCCAAGAGCGCCTGGATGTGGTCTTCTTTCAACCAAAGGACAATAATTATCATTTATAAATGCCTAGTACTTCACAGATATCTTTGGATCTTGGAGAAGTCATTGTATTAATAAGTGAGAGAACCTGGATTTACACCCATGTATGTCATCTTACATACTCTTACCACTATATCATCTTGTTTCTGTATAAGTTTTGGGGTTGAATTTGCTCACAATCACTTGGAAAGGGATGGGGTATATACGATCATTTTAAAAGTCTCCTTTAATCTTTATAGCAATCTTATGAGTTAGAGAATGATAAATACCTTCTTGGAAGAGTTGAGACTTATCTTGTTTAAAATTGAAAGAATGATAGTAATGCCATAGTGCTTTAAATTTGCCAAAGAGCGTTCGCACACACATTATACCACTTCATCCACTTAACCACTTACATATACAATCAGATGGCACCCACATTAGTTACCCCAAATATATCATCCATTTAAATAACTCTTATTCATGGCAGGCATTCTTCTAAGTACTTTACATATATTAATTCATGAGAACTTATAAGGAGTCATAATTATGATTACCATTTTAAGGATAAGGAAACAGAGACAAAGAAGGGTTAAGGAACTTATCTTGAATCACAGAACTGGTGAATGCCAAGCTGGGATTTGAACCCAGGCTGTCTGCCTCTTAGTGCTGTGCTGTACTGGGGGGCATTCCGTCAGCTGCTTTTTGGGTCAGGTTTCCTAGCAATAAAGTGTCCATTTTTTATTCTCGTTTCCAGCTAGCTAAAGATCCACAGCTTGTATGCTTGACTTATGCTTGACTTACTTCCTAGGCATTTCCAGGGGCAAGATGGACTGTATAAGTCTTGAATGGTGACCAGGTAGCTCCAGGAAAAAGAGAGAGAGAGAGAGAGAGAGAGAGAGAGAGAGAGAGGGGCATAGTAGGCATAAAGTTGTGTAAGAGCATGGCATTAGGGGAAGCAGTGTTCAGTAGGACTGGCTGTGGAATGCAAAGGCTAGAATAACATAGAGGAGTATGGAAAGTAACTTGGAACCAGATTGGACACAGCCTCTTACGTGATGCTAAGGAATGATCACATTGCATGAAAGTGGTTGGGATCCAATGAAGGATTTTAAGGAGGGGGTTGGCATTACCAGACTTTTATTTCTTAGGAAGATTATTCTTGGGTTAGTATGGAGGATGAAACAGAGGGGAGCAGGCTGACTACCATTATGAACCTTTTGCAATGGTTTAAACAAGAAACAATGAGATCCAGACATGAGGGTGTGATGCCCCCAAGCTAAGGCACTGGTATGGAGAATGAGCAGAGGAGGCTGACTCAAAGGCTGTTAGAGAATAAATGGACAAGACTTTATAACTGGATTTGAAAAAAGGAGAGGGAGGAAATGTGCTTGTTTCTCAAGTTTTTGTCTTGGCTAACTTGAGAGATGGTGATACTATTAACTATGAGACTATGGGTGTAATGGGTTTTATGGAGGAGATAATCAGTTTGGCTTTAGAAATTTTGATCTTGAAGTGCTCTGGGGAAATCTAGTTACAGGTACTTAGGAATTGTAGGTGTTTCTTACAAATCAATAAACCAAAGAACATCTTTATACAATAAAATAGACAAAGAAAACAAAAAATGCAATTTTCAAAGGAAGGAATACAAGGGACAACAAACAAATAAATGATAAACAAACAAAAAAATTCATGAAATGCCACTGAAATGATGAGAAAAAATAGATGAAATTAAAAACAGTGCTATTATCTATTCTTGTAAGGGTTTGGAAAAACAAGTACTCTCATTCATTGCCAGTGGGGATACAGATTGGTACAACCTTTTTTGAGGGTAATTTGACAATATTTATGAGCAACCTTTAATGTATACTCAAACCCAGCTATTTAGCCACAGATGCTCATTGTCATGTTGTTTATGATAGTAGAAAATATTGAACCAAGGCTAATATACAAAAATCAGAAAAAAAAGTTAAAAGAATTTTGATGCAGCCATTATGAAATGATATAGAACCATTAAAATGATACTGTACAATTATATTTAATGATTTGGAAAGATTACAACAAAAAAAGAGTTACCAAGAAACACGTAGAGTATGACCAATATTTTAGTGAAAAAAGATAAAATTTTGTACCAAAAATTCAATATATTTGCACAGAAAAATTCTAAAAGGTTAGCTATATATCAAACTAGTGATTATCTCTTTGGAAGTTGAAATTTCAGGATTTTTTACCTTTTGGAATTCTTTCTTTTCTCTTTCTCTCTCTTTCATACTGGGGATTGAAATCTGGGGCATTTTACCTCCAAGCTACACACCCAGACCTTTTTATTTATTTATTTTTTGCGGTACCGGGGATTGAACCCAGGAGCATTCTACCTCCGCGCTACGCCCCCGGCCCTATTTTTTTATACTTTATTTTGAAACTGGGTCTCACGAAGTTGCGGAGGGCCTCACTAGGGGGAGAGAGAGAGAGAGAGAGAGAGAGAGAGTGAGCTGAGGCTGGCCACGAACCAGGATCCTCCGGTCTCTGCCTCCCAAAGTACTGGGATTACAAGCATGCGCCACCATGCCCGTCTGACCTTTTTATTTTTTATTTGAACAGGGTCTTGCTAAGTTGCTGAGGCTGGCCTCAAATCTGTGATCCTCCTGTCTCAGCCTCCCAAGTACTGGGAATACAGGTATGTGCCACTGCATTGTGTCTGGCTCATCCCTTCCTTCTTTCCTTCCTTCCTTCCTTCCTTCCTTCCTTCCTTCCTTTTTTCCTTCCTTCCTTCCTTTCTTCCCTCCCTCCCTCCCTCCCTCCCTCCCTTTCTGTCTTTTTGTCTTTCTGTTGTTGTTCTTCTTCCTTTTTCTTCTTCTGGCTTATCTACACTTCTCACTTTTCTATAGAAACCATGCAATTTTAAAAAAGTAATTAAAAGACCCGAAGTATTGGGTAAGCCAGGCTACTTTTACAGAGTGAAAGAACTAGAAGCTGAGGAGGTGATGAGTACTGAAGACGAAGAGTTGGAAATCACTGGCTTAGAGGTGAGAGTGGATGCGATCAACCGGGGAGAGCAGGTGGAGGTAGGAAGCAGAAACCGAGTCCTGGAGAATGGCAAGACGGTGGAGTCAGTCAAGGGGCCTGAACTGAACGGTGTGAGAAACGATGGCAGAACTTGCAAGTAGTGTCCTGTGACAAAGATCAAAGAAGACGATTTCTTAAAGAAAGAAGTGATCCACCATGTGCCATGGGCATGTATGTGTCTATCACTCTGAGTGGATTACATATGATCAGCTGTGTGGAGGACAAAGAAGAGATCCAGTAGGCTGAAGCTAAAGGGTAGCCATTGGACATTCGAATGAACAGGTCGGAGAGCCCTCAGTGGGTTGGAGTTTCAGGAGCACTTGGAGGCAGAAGCCAGATGAGTCTGCGCTGTCTGGTAAGTGCACAGTGAGGACGTGGAGATAGCAGGTAGAGACTCGGCTTTGAAGGATCTTGGTGGGCAAGAAGCAAGAGCACGGTACCTCGTAGGGGGAGGCAGTGCTGATTAATGGGATATTTTTAATAGAAGGAGACTCAGGTATGTTTTTTTGGTTAAGTTGAAGGAGCTATCATTAGAGAAGAAATTGAAGAGGCGAGCGAAAGTGAGGGTAATTAACTGGATGAGATTTGAGGGAAGAGGGAGAGGAAGGAATGGGAGCATAAGTGAAGGATTGGCCCAGGCTGGTGGAGGGTTTGTCCTGGAAGTGGGAAGGAACATCCCTTTCCTAGGGTGGAAGGGAAGGCCTCCTGGATGCTGGGCTGAGCTTCCCACCTCCGCCCTTCAGGACTGCAGGATTTATTGTCCCAGCTACTGGGTGTTTCCCTTTCCTCTGAGAATGGCCTCTATTGAAAAAGAGTTGCCTCAATCAAGGCCACAGCCCTTCCTGGGGCAGTCCGCATCTTGCTCTCAGAAGGGTCCAGTGCTTGGTGAAAAGCTCTGCTGGAGCCGGGCGTGGTGGTGCACACTTGTAATCCCAGTACTTGGGAGGCTGAGACAGGAGGATCAAAGGTTTGTGGCCAGCCTCAGTTACTTAGTGAGACCCTCAGCAACTTAGTGAGACCCTGTTTCAAATAAAGAATAAAAATAGGGCTGGGGCTGTAGCTTGGAGGTAGAATGCCCCTGGGTTCCATCTCCAGTACCGCAAAAGAAAAATAAAATAAAATAAAATAAAATAAAATAAAATAAAAGCTCTGTTGGCTCCAGTTTTGGACTCCTGAATAACTTGACCTTTGAACTTGTGCTTTGCTCCATCTGATGGAACCACGGAGCATATTTGTGAGCAGAGGAAACAGGCACAAGTGCATGTGCCCCACTCCTGGCCGCCTCGTTTGGACACGGCCTCCAGGGCTGCCGCGTAGCTTCCAAACTGCCTTCATTTGTCCTCACTGTGAATCTTGCTGAGCTCTTCTGCATCGTGGGTCCTCACGCTTCATATCAACGTGACTAAAACGGAGCAAGCAGGACACTGACAACCTGACCCGGCCACACTTTCCCTTCAACCAGAACTTGCTTTGAGCCCAGAAAGAAGACAATGGCATCGTGAGAAACAAGACAACCAAGGAACCCTGTCATAATAGCTTTCCTTACTCCCATTACTTTTCTGGACTAGCCACCCACTTATGCTGAAATGATGACTTTCAAGAATAGGGAAAGGCAGGCTGGGCGTGGTGGCACACGCTTGTAATCCCAGTACTTTGGGAGGCGGAGACCGGAGGATCCAGGTTCGCGGCCAGCCTCAGCGCGTGCTCACTCTCTCTCTCTCTCTCTCTCTACCTAGTGAGGCCCTCTGCAACTTCGTGAGACCCGGTTTCAAAAATAAAGCATAAAGAAAATAGGGCCGGGGGTGTAGCGCGGAGGTAGAACGCCCCTGTGTTCAATCCCCGGTACCGCAAAAA
>PVJS01009305.1:0-50724 GCA_004027185.1 Glis glis
ACACACACACACACACACACACACACACACAATTTCCACAGATAGGAAAAATTTACCTACAGTGTCTGAAAATAAAATACCATATTGGTGAAAATTTCTAGACAAATTCCAATGTCTGTAAATCTGATTCAATGTTAAGTCTATATTACATATTAATTTATAAAACAGCTAAATAAAGTTTAGCCGTGACTAACTTTGCAGTGACATTCACTAACACCATACAAACAAAACACACACATATTCTCAAACATTTGCTAATACTGTAAATTATATTTTCATGTGCACAGAGTGAATAAAGTATAGAAACTAGCATTTTATTCCAAATGTTATTCATGCATTTCATTTTAAAATAAACAAGCTCATTTTAGAACATATAGAGCAGCTTTATTTTAATGACTTTGTAGTATCTCTTAATATGGGTATAATATTTAACATTTCTCCTATTGATCGACAATTACATAAATCATTTCTAGAATTTGCTTACCACAAGCAACGTTGCCTGAAATTTTCTTGATTATCTTTGAACATGTACTTTTATACACAGGTATATGCTTATCCATAAGATAAATTCCTACATGTGGATTTTTTAGGTCAAAGCATATGAGATTGAAATTTAGATTTAAAAAGCTATTCCCAAATCACCTTTGAAACAGAATTCAGCAATATATGCCTAGTAATACTTCATGAGCGCTCCTATTTCTACACTCCTTATATTTGGCATAGTATCAAACTGTCAGTGTTTGTCAGTTTGTCAGGTGAAAAAATGGTATTTTTTTGTCAGAGACTTAATTAGCCTCCCTTTCATTAAATATGAGGTTGAGCATCTTTTGCTTTCTGTTTCTAATTGATTTGGGGCAGCTTTTACATATTAAAGAATCTGGCCCTTAACTTTCAAATATGTTGCAATTTTTCCCACTCTGCCATTAGTATTTTTGACATGGTCTATGTGGTTATTTTTTCTTTTTTGGCCAGGCATAAGTTATAATTCCTGTATTTAAATTTAAAATATTTTCTTATGTGGCCTTTGGGTTTTTAGTCTTACTTGGAAATTTTCACTTGTGAGAAATTTTTTTAATTAAAAAACCCTCTCCTATGCTTCCTAAAAGTTGAGGATATCTTTATATCTATCTATATTTTATAGAAAAATTTTACAGAAAACTGTTCCATTTATACTAATGATAATGTATAACTGTTTGTTATAAAAATGATGGAGATATTTTGATAAAAAACAATGATAACTTTTTAATATAATTCTTCACAAGACTAAGATAGTCCAAATCAACATTTTACAAGGGAACAATAGATTCATTGTCCAGGGCCCCACTGACAAATGTCATTCTGTTCATCTCCTATTCTTTATACATATACTGAGAATTGAACCCAGGGGCATTTTGCCTCTGAGCTCCAGCCTCAGCCCTTTTTATTTTTTATTTTAAATTGGGGTCTCACTAATTTGCTGAGGCTGGTCTGGAAACTGTGATCCTCCTATCTCAGCCTCCCAAGTACTGAAATCACAGATGTGCACCACCACATCCAGCTTACATTTTCTCTTCTTTATTGAAAGTCTTTAGAGGAGTTTTGGTCAAGATCTATAGGCAAGAGTTCAAGTTTTAGAGCTAAATTTACAAGCTACATATGGTGGCACAGGCCTATAATCCCAGTACTTGGGAGGCTGAAAGGAAGATCTCAGGTTCAAGGCCAGCCTCAGCAATTTAGCAATTTAGCCGTTCCCTCAGCAACTTAGCAAAAAATTTTAAAAGAGCTGGAGGAATAGCTTAGAGGTAGAATTCCCCTGTGTTCAATCCGCATTACAAAAAAAAATTATTCTTACAAAAATCAATATTCTTTCTGTAGTTTTTGTAATAAACTCTCTTATGACCAATTGAATAATAAAAACACACTCAGGTCTCTGAATAATTTATTTAACAAGCTTTTATTGAACAACTAATATATATACATGTATATATTAGTGTGTGTGTGTATATATATATATATATATATAATATATATTATTTATAATTAGGCTTCTTTGTAGGCATTTGGGGTACAGCAATGAATAAAATAAACCAAAACCCCTGTCCTCACAAAATCAGGAATAAGGATGTTGATGAAAATTTTTATTAACAAGAACTACAAAAATAACTTCCATGAAGAAAAAGGAAGATATAGCAATTATATTTTCAAGTAATTCAGAAAAGACGAAAAGTTTTTACATCCTAAAAATGTAAATGTCCAGCCGGGCGTGGTGGCGCACGCTTGTAATCCCAGTACTTCGGAGGCTGAGACCGGAAGATTGCAGGTTCGCGGCCAGCCTCCGCTATTTAGTGCGGCCCTCCACAACTTAGTGCGACCCTATTTCAAAATAAAGAATAAAAAACAGGGCTAGGGGTGTAACTCGGAGGTAGAACGCCCCTGGGTTCAATCCCCAGTTCTGAAAAAAAAATTAAAATGTAAATGCCCCAAAGACTTGTTTAGGGTGGTATCTACCATGAAGTTTACAGTGCCCACAAACTTAACGTACACAGTGTAAGTTGAAAAGGGTAGGTCTTTTTAGGCCTTTCCTAACTCAAAATTTTGAGAACCTCATAGTACAATTGACACTTGGTAATCCACATTTTGTTTCCGTCTTTAAAACATTAAGGAAACTTGCTTATAATGCTAGAAATACGTCTCAGCACAGTGCTAGACACAAGGAGCTACTCTGTACATAACAATCACTCCTCAGAGCTCAGGAAGTAAAGCCGTATTTCCCATTCCATGTCAACACAGGACTCTTTCATCAGTGACCCACGTCTCCAGAGAACAGCTCCTTGCAACCCAGTTTAGGTCCTGGTGTGGATTTGCAAATTAAATGAAAAGACCATTGGAAAACATTTCTGTTTAAAGTGCTAAATGGGCTGCAACTTTCAAAACTAACCCGCCTGCCAAATTGTGATTTAAAGTACAATTGGCATGAGCAGACATTTCCACATCAGCCCGTAGCACATCTGGTCCAGACCAAACAAACAGAAGATTTATTCTGTCAGGGAGATCATTTAGCATTCCTTTTCATGCTTCAGAAGGAGCCTGTACCTGTCACTCACCAAAGCGCTGGGCTTTTGGTGGCTAGGCTCTGTTGCGCTCCCTCTCTAGCCTTGATGTAACACTTCTAAGGAGGCTCATGTGCACCGCTCCACCTGGGAGCCCAGTACCCATGCCAAGTTCATTTCCATAGTCTTATAGAAACCTCCTGGAGGATTTCAAACATCTGCTCATAAGTAAAGAAACATTGTCTTGAGCGCTAACAATAATATAAAGGGCAACCGAACCTCCTTTTGCAAATAAAGCAGAGCTGAGAAATGATCTTATTTCATAGGACTGGGGGCAAGTTTCTTTGTGTCTTTCGGAATTCAAATCCTTAAAATGTATATAGTCCACTAATCAGGGGAAAAATTAAATGTATCCAAAATTTATCATTAAATGAAGAGATGGGATTACAAACCAGTTTCAAAGAACAGCACTGAAGTCCTTTCGCTAAAATGTAACAAGAATATTTACAAGAGCTGTCATTACTCTTAAAATGTATTGTTATTCTCCCTGTCTCTGGGTGTAGCCTCAGACAGAGCCAAACATGCTCTTGCTGCGTGAACCAAACAGCTACTGTTTTCTCTAGAATGTTTATCTGTTCTTGTTGGAGTCAGCACCCCCAGGAGGGTCACATCCTGGCCCCCCTCCTCCAGAAATACTCTTTTTCTTTCCCACTCTGGAGTGTTGTGAATACTCAGAAGGGATAGATGAGCCACCATCAGGAATCCCCACAGAGCCTTACGATGTTGCCCTCTCTTGATAGTAAAGATTCGTTTCCAATCTAAACAAAAACTGGAAAGAGGCAATATAGTTTGTTGATGTACGTGTTCTTTCAAATTTCTATCTAAAATGTACCTCTGCCTCTTTCTTCGTGAACTCAATTAATCAAAATGTCTCCTAAGGTCCTTCCAGTGGAAACATCACGATTATGACCTCTTTGTGATAACACAATTGCTTTGCTTTTGTACTGACATGTGAGTCTAGTAGGTCTGGGCAAATAGGGAAAGCTTATTCTATAAACATAGAAAAATCATTTACCTTGCTTAAAATATAACAGATGCAAATATTTTGAAATAATCTGGAGATTTCGAAGGCAGTTTTTAAAGGGCATATAAGAAGGAACATGCGCTTTGTACAAATATTTCTATCTTGTTGGTTTGTTCTAGTATCAAAATAGTATGAAGGGGGGATTACATCTACACTCGATTCATGTCTATCCCTCCTATCAAGTCATTAATAAACATGACACGATGAGTACTGCATTGTTAATACTCAGCTTGGTCTACACCGCTCAGAAAATGCTCCTCTCAAATTCACACAGAACATTCTTAAATAAGTTACCTCCTCACTACTGTATTTGCCCATGAAAAATGCATATCAATCCAAAATCCAGCTTCTTCTGAAGGTAACAACAAATTCAAGCTTCCATAACAATAAAATTAGTTTCAATTAATATTGAAATATATCCTGATATGAAATCAGTAATTTCTTAGTATAGCTGAGCATTTTATTTACTTGGAAAGAGTCACCTGGGAACAAAGATATATAATGATATTCAGTACCTAAATAATTCACATATGGATATATTTAGCTGTTTTCTTATTGAAAATATAAAAGTGACATTGAAAATAATATGTGTGTATATTTCTAACACAACAGAGTAATGTCACATAGAGGAACATATTTCACCCTCCCGTAGCTAGCCTGGAGAACTTCAAACTAAGGGATAATATTTCGATTAAAGTAGAGCTACTACTGTAAGTAATACGCTTCTACAAGGACACAGCTTATAAAAAAGAATTCAAAAATTATTTAATTTTTCTAATTTATGTTTCTTTAAAGCCTACATTTAGAGTCGAAGAAGAGAAAACTCAAAGCAGACAGGAGGCAACTTTGTTTAAATAGGACATTAGATTGGTTAATGAGTTGAAAGAGGTAAAAAATAATTCAATTTACAAAATATACAGATTCTAATTTTAGTTTTTGGAGGAGTCTAGATAGTATGGGTACATGTACACAATGGTGTATTATTTAGCCATAAAGACAAATGAAATGATGTGTTTTCCAGGAAAATGTATGGAAATGGAGATCATCAGGTTAGGCAAAATAAGCTAGACTCAAAAAGACAAGTATTGCATATCTTCCCTTATATGTGGGGGCAGGGATGGCATGAGAGTAGAAGGGAGACTACTAGAGAAGAGAAAGGGGATGGGGGGAAAGGCGGAGTTACAGGAAGGTAACAGAGGACAAATAGGATCAAAATATGTTAGATGCGTGTATAGATGCACCACAATGAAATCCAGTATGCACTATAATTAAAATGCCCTAACAAAAAATAGAGAAACAAGTAATGTAAAAATCATGGGTAGCTTACAAACTGTATCTAAGTAAAATAGTATAAGAACATTTGACTGTTAGGATTTTCTAACTAGAAATGACTAATGAGCCATATCAATAAATAGCCAAGAAACAAAGACCCGAGTAAAAGTAACAAGCCTTGGTAGTCAAAATAATGGGAAATGGATATAAGAGGGAAAAATAGCACAAGCGAAATATGGAGAGGATACATGAGTAGAACAAAACGCCTGGGTACAAATTGTTTCACTAAATAGGAATTCTCAAAATGGACTACTTAGAAGCTTTAAGGAGTATCCTTGTAGATTTATTGTATCATTTGGGTTCAGTTTTCCAAATATTTAACATATTCTATATGCATCCAATTATCTATAAAACCATTTTTTCAAAGTAATTCACTCTAAGGAAATTTAAATGTTTTTATCATAATTTTTAAAATAGTGTACTGCAACTCAGTCATTGACTTATGCGATTCTCAGTTTTCTAAAAAAAAATACTCATGCAAGTCAATCAAAATTTTTTCAAAGTGACACAAACTAGGACAAGATGACTCAATAAATGACAGCAAGTTCTACTATCTAACAAGCTCATGATAGGATTTTCTTCAATGTATAGGAGTTGGTCGCCTGTAGACAGTTTGGCTTGAGAAGGAAAACATTCCATCCGTAACTCAGGGCTCACAATGACTTTACAGAGCGCACATCTTTTTTGTAGAACATTCTGCTTATGAAGTCATATAATAGATATTTTGACATATTCAAAAGTCTGGAGAAGCTGTGAAATAATTACTATTGCCTGATCAAATGCTACATCTGCTATGTAGTATATACCAAAAGACATATTAAGTAAAATGCAATGTTATTGCATTATTCAATAAAATATAATAATATTTTTATCAAAATTAAATATACAGTATGCTTGAAGGCAAATTAAATTTCATCACATAGAAAACAGAATGAGGTACTTTGAAACTTTCAAGAACACTCTTAAAATAAATTTTGTGTTTGTGGGTGTGCGGTACTGGGGATTGAACCCAGGGGCAGTCTACCTCCAAGCTACACCCTCGGCTCTGTTTTATTTTTTTGTTTTGAAACAAGGTCTTGCTAGGTTGCTGAGCATCCCGCTACATTGCTGAGACTGGCCATGAACCTGCAATCCTCCTGTCTCAACCCCCCAAGTACAGGATTACAGGTGTGTGCTGCCACGCTTGGCTTAGATAGACCCAAAGGTTTCTGAGGAATTTACAAGTGACCATCCTAAGGGAGGTGTGTGTTTATCAGACAACAGGTCACACAAAAGAGGAATCTCTCGGGGTACTACTCCAGAAAGCAGTCTCCTCAGGCATTATTAGCTGTCCTTGAACAGTTTCAATAAAACGGATACCTACTGATAAGACAGTGGTGGACAGGACCTGAAAGATGATAGGCATACCCTAACTCACCTTTTGACTATGCGACTGGGGTCATTCCCACATGCCTCCCCCTTCCCACCCCCACAGGAGTGCCCTATAAAAGAAGAGCCCCACATTCCCAAAGGGGGCCACCTTTGGGGGTGGCCCACATTCTCCCTTGAATGTGTTTTTCCTACTTTCCTAAATAAATTTCTGTCTCTGAAAAAAACCCAAAAGAGCATTCTTGTTGATTTTTTAATTATTTTGGGTTTAAGTTTCTGAATTTTAACACATCATAGCATCTAATTATCTATCTTTAGATACATCTAATTATCTCTCTTTAGATAGATCATTAATTCTCATTTTCACAAATTCTGTATTTAAAAATTCATCTTACTCGCTAAAATTTATTTGGGACCCCCAAATCAATCAATCAATCAATTAGTCAATATTCAATGTCACGGTCATTCACAGTGGCAAAAAAAATTTGAACCGCCCAACTTGCATGTTCCCGGTTCATATTAAATAAGATTATATTCTGCCTTCCTGTTTTGGCTTTCACGTTATAAACAAGGGTCCTTTGCTTCTACTTAGTGTCATATATTTTGAATTCTTATGCTTCCTGTTAAGGACATCACTGTTTAAAATGACCCCTAACTAAAGTGCTGGAAAGCTGTCCAGAGACCCTTAAGCACAGGAAGTCTAGAGTGTTCCTCACAGGGAAGACACCGGTGTTAGGCTTTGTTTGGGTGTAAGTTATATAGTGCTATTGACTGTAAATTCAATATTAATGAATTAATAATATTAAATAATGTATCTATAAACATGAATTATGTAGTGTCACTGACCATAAATTCACTTTTAATGAATCAATAATATATTAAATAAGGTGTTTTTAAACAGAAAGACACTTGAAACAAGGTTAAGTGTTGATCTGTCGATGAAAATATATTAAAAAATATATGACCAGAACTTCTCAGAAACCTAATACTGCATTTCCCCCTAGAAGCAGTAGTTCAGTATTTATTAATTCAGTGCTCACAATGATGTTATTAAGCACAGTTCCTGCTGATAACAAGAACTGATTATATGTGTATGTTTGTATATGTACAAGTGTGTTCTCTCTATATATTTATGGTTCTTCCTTTAAATTTAAAAAAAAAAATCCAGAAGTTATCAAACTTGAAAGCCTTTTAAAATGTCTACTATCTGGGAAAATATTGTAGGGGGAAAGCAAAAATAACATTGGATTTTGATTGTGTGCAATATTTTTAGCCATTGAAATTTCCATAAGGAGTTTTAGCACATGCAGTTAATTTGCATGGGAGGCAGCTGGAGCATATTGGCTCTTTCAAAGTCACTATGATTTATCAGCTCAATAATGCATGAGTTTAGACAAAGTTATACAATTTGTCTGTATTTTTAACAAGGTGATGGAGTAAGAAATTTGCTAAAGCAGCCATTCCAGACCCAGGTGACTAAGAGGAGGTTAGATTATTTACACAAACCGGACAACAATGCCACACTCCTATTTTATTTTTGGCCTCCCATTTTTTTTCCCTGAAAATAATTTCTTGTTTGGAAAAAGTGCCAGACTGACAAAGAGACAGGGACAATGAAGTCATGCATTTCCATATTATTAGTACAATATGGAGACAGTCACAATCTTTGCTAAAGTGACCTCTGGAAATAGATTTAACTTGCACAAGCAGCTTCTGAAGAAGAGAAAGTTATTCTTTTTTTTTGTTTGTTCAATAGAATGTAATGGAATTTACTTACAAAACCCCAAATTGTAGTGGGCAAAAATATCCCTTTTTTAGTGTCCCTTGTTGGGATTTGAGGAGAAGGTGGCCAGACACCATTAAGAAACTTTGCTACGGTAGAGCTGTGGTAGACAAAGGCCCTGTACACAGACTTTGAAGTCAAGAGCAGCAATGTGGAAGATAGAGGAAATGACAAATTTAACACATTGCAAATAAAAAATAATTGATAGGACATAGTATTCAATGATCATTGGGATAAAGTAGAGAGATGAATTATTTGACAAGTCAAATATTTTATGCCTAGATGACTGATAAACTGGTAACTATGTTTCTTTTAGAGCTGATATAAAAGTTTGAATTTAGCTATTAAAACTCATATTAAAAATTTCATATTTGGCCATTAATAATTTGAACTATATATACTGTCTGTTTATCTAGCCTAACTTCCCAGGTATTAATCAAATCAAACCAAGACCGTTATATTTGACTTTAAAATGCAACCCTGAAATCAGACAAATTACATACAGAAGCCAATTTTCTCTTTTTTTTATAGTACTGGGGATTGAACCCAGGGGTGTCCTACCTCCAAGTTACAACCCCAAGTCCTTTTCATTTTTTTTATTTTGAAGCAGAGTCTTGCTAGGTGGCTGAGGGTCTTGCTAAGTTGCTGAGGCTGGCCTCCAACTTGTGATCCTCCTGTCTCAGCCTCCCAAGTACTGGAATCACAGGCATGCACCACTGAAGCCATCTCAGAAGCCAATTTTGAACCAACTCTTTAATAATCAATTAAATACACAATGATCTAATAGGGTAAAATTACATCATCGGGCTATCTATCAACTTCAATATTTGATATGCTAACTCCACAAGATATCGAATATTTATCATATCCTACAGACTTCCATATAGGAGGAAGGGCCCTAAGAGATGAATTTCATGGGAATCATTTATACCAAGTCATTCCTTCTGAAAATGTCTCAGATTGGCCGGCAGAAACCAAGAATCGGTCAAATCGGTCCTGTAGCATCACGCGACTGGCGTATTGATGTGGGAACAAGAGTTACAGTAAGCTTCCCACTGCAAAGGCCACTGAAGTGTAAGGGTGCATCACTCATCCGGTCATAAGTTATGTTAGTTTTGATTCAAAGACCGGCAGGGAAACTAGGAATGTTGTACCTCATAGCAGCCCCAAGTTTAACTGGAGAAAATGTCTTCTGTGACAGGTTTGGGAGACAGCCACATTGTCTGAGCTCAGATTTGGCAAGATTTACTAACTATAGCCTCATTCAGAACCCTCATATAAATGAGAAAACAGACTCAAACTGTTCACTGAGTGCGGAGATGAAAATAGGAACTGAATCCTCTAACTCACACAGTCTCCAAGTTGGATGATCTCTTTACAAGATCAACCAATCCTTGAAACCAGCAGTTCTCCAACTTTTCATAACATCAGAATCACCTGGGGGATTTATTTACAACAGACTAGCAGGTTCCACTCCCAGACTTTCTCGTTTCACAGGTCTGGGGTGGGGCTGGAGAATTTGTATTTAACAAACTTCCTGGTGATGCCAATGTGGTTGTTCTGGAGCATTCTCTAAGAACTACTTCTCTAGACCTTCTAGCATCATATTCATTCTACTCTAGTTGCCCCTCGGGGAAAAATGAAGCCTGCCCTGAAATTCCTAAGCCAAACACTCTAACAAGAAATCAAGATCTGAGACATAACAGTAAATGCCTATGACCATATTGCTAGAGCAATTCTTTCATCTACTCAGAAACCAAAGTCTACTTCACTGGACATACATAATATGACTACTCTGAAATAATTGTTAAGGGCTGAAAATGATCTGCCTCGAATTTCAGTGTAAAAATGTTTTGCCTTAGTACAAAGATTCTTATCAGGGATTCTCTGGATGCAAATAAAGGTGAGATCATTCAGCTGCATTTTCTCCCAAACTGACATAGTATTATAACAATTATGCCACATGGGGACAATGATTATTCAAAATCTAGGTAAGGAATTTAACAAACAGATATATGCACAGAGAAGTTCATCAAAAGATAACAGAGATGAAGGAGTCAGTAGAAGCAACTGAGCTCTGTTGAACTAGAACATCTCAATGCAACATTTGTCATAATTGCATTTATTGTATTTACTGTATAACTGTAACATGCAAATCATTGTGTGTGTTGAGGGTTGAGGTGGTGCTGAGAAAAACTTAGCCTCACTTTCAAGGAGGTTGTGCATCCTAAGGATATAAAATAAATGGGGAATATAATATTATGTATGTCATATGTGTATGTACATGTTATATATTGGGAAATTTGAACATGCTTCTAAGAATGAATATTAAAAGAGTTTTAGCAAATATAGCATCCTAAGAAAAAATAACAGTGGTGAGTATGTCATTGTGTGGAGTGATCATGATAACTTAACTGAAGATATAATGGAGTACCAAAGGATTTCTCTCTGAGTAAAAGGCAACCAAATAAATTAGGAACTATTGTAGACTTCATAAACTTTATCTGTTTTTCTAGAAGTATTTATCTACTTGCATATCTGCATCATATTCGGCCATTAATAATTTGAACTATACCACTGTTTGCTTATCTATTCTAATGTCTCAGACACTAATCAAATTAAACCACAGCCCTTACATTTTACCTTAAAATTCAGCTATGAAATTATTCAAATTGCACACCGAAGTCAATTTTAAACTCTCCATTAAATACACAATAATCCAATAGAGTAAAATGGCATCAAGGACTACCACATCATCTGCCCCTCGTTTATTGGAATGTACTCAGAATGCAACAGTGTCTCCCGGCACAGACACAGCTCTCTTGATAGTACTATAGAGACAGACCTAATTTCTTCCTGAGGTTGAAATCTGCCAAGGCCTTCTCTGTCTGTCATGTGGAAGAACTGTGATGTTGAATATATTTGCAAGAGCAAGAAAAGCAACTCAGCATATACAGAAAAAAAAAATTGGAAGCCAACTGTCAAAAGGAAAAAAACGTGCCTGATCCACCGGTCACAAAAGGACCCATCAGCGTAACAAAACAGTACGTCTACAAATGACAACAGTTTCAAACCTAAGATAAAATAGAACCTGGATGTACTGCAAGGAAGTCTCTGGGGTTTAACAACAACAACGAAGAGTAAATTGAATAAAGGGGCTCCCTTCATTATCTGGAGGACAGTCGTGTGTCCCAACAGAGATCATGATGAAAACTGGGACATTCACTTCCCCAGAAATAAATCTCTAATCTGCATGTCTACAGGGTCCTCTGTCCAAGGCTGGCTGAAATCTTAAATGCCTTCCTGGATTTCCACCAGAATTTTCAGCCTGACACAAACTCAGAACAAAAATATTTTTTAGGCTGCCCTTACCTGAACTGTTCATGCCTTTGATTCTGTTACAGTTACCACGATCCTAAGTGAGTCCAGTCACAGTAGCTGATGAATGATAACCTGCATCTCTTGCCATATGTAATTCTCTTTTGAATAGTCTCAAACCAGTTCCGAACATTATAAAATAAAATCTGAATTCCTTAACGTGACATTCAAGGGCTTTTCCAATGATCTAATACCAACATAATTCCCTTTATTCCCCCTCCCTTATTATTCTATAGAAAACGTGTGCCCTCGCTGGGTATGGTAATCCCAGGACTTGGGAGGCAGAGACAGGAGGATCTCAGGCTCAAGGCCAGCCTCACCAACTTAGTGAGGCCCTCAGCAACTTAGTGAGACCCTGTTTGAAAATAAAATAAAAAATATGGACTGGGAATGTAGCTCAGAGGTAGAATGTCCCTGAGTTCACTCTCCAGTACCACCCCCGCCCCCCCAAAAAGGAGAAGAAGGAGGAGGAGGAGGAGGAGAAAAAAAGAGAAGAAAGAAAGAAAACTTGTGCTCTGGTTAAAATTTGTTTCACTATATCTAAAATATCTTTAACCTCTATGACACCCTCTGTTATGTATGACATATTCTTTTGCCTAGAGTGTCCGTCTTTTCTCTTTGCTGAGGCTTTAACTGTTCAATAACAAATGTTATGAATAAAACAAAGATGAAAAACACCTTGTGGATTTAGTTATAGAAAGCCCATTCGTGCTCCTTGCCAGAGCATTTCAGTAGCACCCCAGAGGGAAGAGCTGCATGCAAGAGGATGAGCAAGAAGGGGAAGTCTAAAAACTCCAGACACGAGGTCCGACTCAAGAGCACCGCATTGGTCAGAAGGAGGAAAAGTGGGTGGGAGCTAGAGAAGTGCACGGGTTAAGGAAGGTTTTCTTCTTCTTTTTTATAATTAAAAACAATTGAAGCCGGGTGTGGTGGTATAGGTCTATAATCCCAGTACTTGGGAGGCTGAGAAAGGAAGATTGCAGGTTTGAGGACAGCCTCAGCAAGTAGTGAGAGTCTCAGCAATCTAGCGAGATGCTGTTTCAAAACAAAAAATAAAATAGGGCTGGGGTTGTAGCTCAGAGGTAAAATGCCTCTGAGGTCAATCCCCAGTGTACACACACACACACACACACACACACACACACACACACACACATTGAATATGTTTAAATATTAACTCAAAAGAACCGACGGATGTGGCACATGCCTGTAATCCCAGGACTTGGGAGGCTGAGACAGGAGGATGGAAGGTTCAAGGCCAGCCTCAGCAACTTAGCAAGACCCTGTTTCAAAATAAAAAATAAAATGAGGCTGGGGTGTGGCTCGGAGGTGGAATGCCCCTGGGTTCAATGCCCCAGTACAAAAAGAAAGAGCTGATGGAGGAGGGTGTGGAGACACTGGAATGAGGTGCTGGATGGAACAAAGTCCTGAGAAAGTGGGTGGACTGGAGCGAGAGCCCTGAAGAGCCGAGCAGTCTCAGCACAACATTCCTTTTGCATTCTTTCAGAAGAAAAATTTGATGCAGGTAAATATAAATTACCTGAGGTGGAAGAAATTAAGCAACTTCTCACCTGGCTACCTCTACTTTTTGTTTTATTTTCTTTTGTAATACTGAAAGTCAAAGGGAGGTAGAAGGAAGGACCTTTGAGGTGGCTGAAAAGATTTCAAAATCAAGCTGTGGGGAATTGGTTAGTCAGTGCTTACACGAAAGTACAGAAAACTTCTCAGACAGAGCCAAGGGTCCAAATGACACTGGACACTATGGATTTATGGGGAATAACTGTTCTCTAGAAATACTTGGGAAAAATTGTCACTGCGGAGATAGAAACTAGAAACTGGAGAGGCAATCAGTAGGAGCCGTCTAGGGCTGGATTCGCTGACATGGAAAGATACCCTGACATATATCAAAATGTATAATTATAATTTACAGTGCACCAATAAATGAACATAAAAAGTTAAAAAAAAAGGAAAGATACTAGAGAAAGGAAGTTGAAAAATTTGGTGAAAGCATTAAAAGTAATGGCTCCTGGGCCAAAAAGAAAGATAATACGAGATTGTAGAGAGTTGGTGTAACAAAAAAAAAAATGGTATACTGACAACCACGAAACATAAATATCATGTGTCAAAGAAACCAAGAAAACTGGAAATGCATGATACATGCTCAGATAACTGAAAATCTGTAATAAATTTTCAGGGAGAAAAAAAAAAGACTTCCAAGTCCCAAGAATCTCAGTTACTGAATTATTATTGACAAATCTTTTTCTCTACCTCACTTTTTAAAATAAGGACCCACCAATTGTTGTGCAACATTTCCCCCATATCACCTGGACCTTTATAGAATAAAAATAAAAATATTTACCACTCTGTCCTTTCTTGTATCTTGAGGCATCCTTGGAAATCTGAGAGGAACTTCATTCTCTCACAGTACACGGACTTCAAGGTCAAGAGAAGAGGTTGGTTATTGGTTTTCAGTCCCATATCATTTGTTTTTTTCTAATTTCAGTACCATATCATTTATTTTTTTCTAATTTCTCAAAATCTGCTTTCCTGAAGCTTTCGTTATTTAGTTATGGTATTTCCTTTGTCTTTTTGCTCTAATTACCTGACTGTTCAATTGCATGGCCTATATAGATGTCTAATTTCCTCTATTCTAAGATCTGAAATCTAGACAGTAGCCTGGAAATGGTCACTATCCATGTGGATGCTCCAACCTAAATACTAGGCTTTCAGAAACTTGAACTTTCTGTTCCCCAAAAAGCCATTAAGTCTTACTGAGTTTATGAAACTTACTGCAGCTCAGAAGAACATGACCTTGAGGGAGCTCTGTGATAGTTGGTGTGATTTGTCAACTTGACTCACCCCAGATCATGTGACTTTGGTTGTGTAACAGCGGATTGAACCGGAAGTCCTGCCCTGAATGTGGGCAGCAGGGTTCTGATAGCTGCAGGACTTAGATAAAAGAAGGAGAAAGCCGCGTGGAAGGAGCCGGGACTCTTCCTGAAGAGAACGCATCTGCTCTCATTTGAGATGTCAGTCTGCAATTTTGCCATTTCCTTGAGGAGCTTCTTGATCTTCTGCTCTCGTCTTGGATCCTTGGCCTCCAGCCTTCGAACTGAAGCTTCGCCGTCATTGCTCTGAGGAGTTTCCTTGTCTTCACATCTTGGACTGGACTGAATTGGTGGTTGCTTCAATCCTGGGGCTCCAGCTCTTGGACCGCCCGACCGGCTGATTCCTCTGACTCTTCACATGCAGTTGAGACTTGGGACTGCATTGTGAGCTGATCTAATAAATCCTTTTATTTCCCCCTCCCTTCCTTTCTTCATTCTGTGAATTCTGTTGATCTGACCAATACAAGCTCTAACAGCTTCCCCAAAGTGGAAAGAAATGGAAGGTTTCTGTAAAGTGTGGGGATCTGGGTTCAAGTAACTCAAGATGGTCTTTCAGAAGGTCACTAGTTATCACTGGACAGAGTTTGTGACGATATTTTTATATTAGTGGATCCAAAGAGGTGAGGGTCTAGATGCAAGCCTTGATGAGCTAATTGTTACAGTTGTCTAGGTGTGCCACCTTTTGCTCTGTTTACTTAACAATTTTCCCAGCTAAGCACAATATTTGCCTGAATAATTTGGTGGAAACGAACTTCCCGAAAGGAGTAGTGAAGTAATTTATCAGTTTCCAGTCTTATCTTTCTGGGTAAGAATTTTTCAGAGCAAATGGTTAATTATATTGACCCACATGCTCTTGGTTTTCGAAAAATGAGAAAAAGGGGGAAAGATCCTGCTTGAATGATTTCTCCAGCATGAAAATCACTCCTTGTAGGCAATAAGAAATTGTAGCATCAAATCTAATATACTACTGAGTTCCCAAACAAGAGGCATACAGTTTCCATTACTTGGCAATTTGATCTTACAACCAAAGTCAGTTCTCTAGAAATAAAAGAAAGACTTGCTACAACTCTTCTCTATGGCCCACGACCATTAGCTCTTACTTGTTCTCGGAAACAGACCTCTCCCACATTTCCAAGGTGACATCCTAAGAGTTCTGTGCATCACAACTACATGCGCTGCTGGACCCCACAGCTCTAAATCAACCAGGTTCCTCAACAAACCTACCGTTCCTCCTACCTTCTCTGGTTCAATTTCTCTGAAATCTGGCCTGAGTCAGCTCTCGAGCTCATCGCTTTCTCCGGAGCCATTTTCTCTTAGTCTCTCCCTTCATCTTTCCTGAGGTGTAAATGTTTGCTGCCTCCTTTTCACTCCATAGCCACAGCTCTAAAAGTATTTCATTCTCTTGACTTTCGTAATGGAAATGTTAAGTTTTCCACTGAGGATGTGCCCTGGAGGGGAGTTTTGTTCACACCCTATATGGGATGTCAGTTAATATTTAGACACAATTAATTAACAGTAAACCCTAAGGCAAACTTTGCTGTTAGGAAAATCAGACCATCTCCCCGATTAAATAAAGGGCTGCTTCCCTGACCGAGACCGCAGATGTTCCATTATTGGCAAAGACTGACATACGTGTGTGGTAGATGGTGACACAGGTTGATTAAGAATATTTAAAATATCTGCCTGTAACATCATCAGGTTAAATTGCCAACGTTCCCTATCTCTTGAATTTCCTTTTATTCACTTCCTCCTTTCTACCACACCCCAGATTTCACTTCCTGATGTTCTGAAATGTATGGAATTTTACTCAGCCATAAAGAAGAACAAAATATCATGTCATTTGCAGGAGAATGGATGGAACCAGAGAATATTATGCTAACCGAGATCAGCCAGTAACAGAAAGTCAAGGGTCCTATGTTTTCTCATATGTGGAAGCTAGAGAGAAAATAGGAAACAAAAGGAACTTCAAATAAATGAGGAAAGAGACCAATAAAATAGTGGAAGGGGAGTTGGGGAGGGGAAAAGGAGACTTGATAGAGGAAACAGTTCAAATAATGCTATGTACATACATGAAGTTATCAATACCTGTCACAATAACGTGTTTGGGGACGGGGAGGGAGTGAGGTGGGATCTGGACACACAAGTGCTCTGCGCATGTGTGTTTCTATCAAACTGGACCTCATATGATGCATGACTATAAAGCACCAATAAAAGTATATTATCAATAAAACAATAAAATGATTTTTCTTCTCTAAAATTTTTTTTCTAAAAACCCTGAGTCACACAGAGGGCTTCTCAGACCTTCAAGTAATTTAGCTCACAGTGACTTTCGATTTTTATTGCTATTATATTCACTGAGAACTTTTTGAAAGTGTTCACATTTCTATTTTTGTCTGAACAAAAATGAATATGAAACTAAGTACAGAGTAAGTCTAAGAGATTGAATATGGTTGAACTTAATATTTGAAAGTTTTATATTGCCAGGCGTGGTGGCGCACGCTTGTAATCCCAGTACTTTGGGAGGCGGAGACCAGAGGATCCAGGTTCGCGGCCAGCCTCAGCTCTCTCTCTCTCTCTCTCTCTCTCTTCCTGTCTCTCTCTCTCTCTCTCTCTCTCTCTCTCTATTTAGTGAGGCCCTCTGCAACTTCGTGAGACCCGGTTTCAAAATAAAGTATAAAAAAATAGGGCCGGGGGTGTAGCGCGGAGGTAGAACGCCCCTGGGTTCAATCCCCGGTACCACACACAAAAAAGAAAGTTTTATCTTAACATTGTAAATATCATGAAAATGTGTACAAAACAGAAAATACAGCCCATGTGGTAGTCAACAGTGGAATTCACGCAGCCCAAAAGTGTGCATTTTTTCTTTTCTGTTTTGGACTCTATCCCTGATATATTTATTTAATATTTAGTGAATGTCTAGTGTGTCTTAGCTACTCTAAAGTATTAACAATAAATTCAAATGGGAAACCCTCATAGAGAAATAGAGTATTTAGGATGGGAACACTTCTTTCCCCCCCAGATGTAGAGTAAGCCCCACATCTGGCCTATCTTTACATTTCTTATTCATTCATGACGGCTTTGAAAAGATGAACTGGGTATACACAACCCACTTCCTCCCCCCTCCCTTTATCTTGGGATTTAACAGGTCTCCTTTGTAAGTTTTAAGGGAAAGCTAGAAATTCATTATCATACTGTCTATCCCTAGCTGAGGTGGCCCACAGTGGTGTTTTGCTAATTTCAGGTATTTTTGACTGAGTAGTAACTACCTAATTCTGTATAAGGAACCCCACTTGCCCACAATGTTAGTTTTTTCAAAATAATTGTGATCATTTTATATCCCATTCCCTTTAAAGTTTTATCTCAATTGGTTCAGAGTGAGTGAGCATACTCTTATTAATCAGCACTCAAACTCCAGTAAAGGGAAGAAATAATTATGAGAAGCATTAAAGTTTCGAAGTATTTAAAAGAGATATAGAAATGAAGCAGTTATTTCTAATCAGGGCATAAGTAGTTGCAGCAAAAGAAAACCAAGGAGGATTTCTATAGACTGTAAGCTGATATAGGGTCTTGTCTGTTTGGTCACAGATCCTTTTTCCCGCATATACCCTCAGTGAATGAATTCATGAGACAGGCAGAGACTTGAACTATAAGCAGGATTGAAAATGGGGGATAGAGAGAAAGACAAAGTCTCCAGGCAAATGAAGAAAACCTGATTAGCGGGTGGGGGTGAGAAACACGCATTTCTCCTGACAATTCAATAGAGCAAAAATATTCAATTAACCAAAAGTTATTATCTAAAAAAGGATAAAACCTATGTAAGGCAAAAAATGTAGTTACCTTATTATATCATTATTTTCCTCATAGTAGCCTGGGACATTTCTGCTATTTACATATGGAAGCGAAACAGTATAATAAAAAAATAAGTCTAAACATATAATATAGATTAAGTCTTATACCATGAAAGGGAGGGAAGGGGGAGGGAATAGGGTGGGATTGGAGGGAGCGCTAAATGTGCAATGTGTGCATGTATGATGTTCATACCCTGACATATATCAAAATGTATAATTACAATGCACCAATAAATGAGCATAAGAAAAAGATTAACAAGCAAGTCAGGGATTCAATTATTCTGTTTTTTTTTTCCCTGATACCTTCTGAATGTGACAGAGATCTCTAACTAGCATTCCTTGTACTCAACAAAATTTTTAATGAACTATAAATTTTTAGTTTATTATAGTACTACTGATAGAACCACTGAAAGGAGTACCAGATTAGAAGCCAAACTTTGTAGCTGAATTTATAAAAAGAAGATACAAGGAAATGTTAAATTAGCTTTCTTTCCATATACGTTTCCTCATCTAGCTTCATTTCAAAATGAGCAGGACACCACCTTTCCTGCCCCAATTTCTCCTAATTTCATAGTCAGCAAAGTACCTTCCCCAGGAACTTCTGAACAATGAAACCCATATTGGGTGTAGAGAAACACAGAAGTAACAGTAGGCCCTGTGTTGTTCTGCAGAGTTGTAAGCAACAAGCCTGTGAAACCATGATCAACTGAAACTTTATTTTTTGTTTGTTGCCCTTAAAAATAAAAACTCCAGTATTTTTGAAAGAATAAGAAATGAACTCTCCAAAGAACAAAGGACCCAGCAGCTCTAGATATACTTTAAGCCTAAGGAAAGTTAGAATATGAGTGGCAGGACACATACAGTCAACCTTTAAAGGTTTGATTTCTGTTTTAAGTTCTGCAAATGCCCCTGGCTTTCCCCCTGCATAAAATAAAAAAAAAACCCTTGACTTATGTTGAAATATGGCCTTCGCCCTTCACCCTAACACCAAATACCATGAGGAAAAAATTAAGGGTGGGAAGGCGATCTGTCTCTAAAGATGTGAATATCCATCCCACTGTACCAATGCATCAAAGATGATGCTCTGAGATTTGAGCTTGGTGGAGAATCACAGGGTGGTGTGAGGATCCCTAAGCATGGGGGGTCAGAGTGCAACAGTGGAGCTGGTGAGGAAGTGCCAATCCCACCTCCTCCCTGGACCATCCTTCATGAAGCTACCAAGACCCTGCGCTTGACCCTGGATGAGAGTCCCCGGAAGACAAAATCACTTTGACTTCTGACATTTGTTTCGTCCAAAGGTGAGGTCCTCAAGTCAATAATACAAATTAATTAATGCTAATGAATTAATACTAATTAATTCATGCTAGCATTATTAGGCAATGCAAAACTGAAAAGGTTCTCTGGCAAAAAAGAATCCGAAGACAAACTTACTTCAAATTATTTAGATAATAAAGTAAAATGACCTCATTGTTAGCTGAAAGATATAATTAATTCAATTTTCTCTTTTACTTTCTGTAGACTAAGTTTTATTATCTGCTCATATACACAGGTCAGTTTATCACCATTAAGGAAAGACTATCGACAATGTATCAGTAACGTTGTTCAGACCAGTTTTTGCCATGTTCTGTATTATATTTTTGCAAGTGGACACTGTAGTTAGAACAAATTAGACCAAGTGACACATGCACGGAAGAATGTGTCACCTGAATCTCACTATGGTGTATAATCACAATGCACAAATAAATTTATTTTTAAAATTAAAAAGAGAAAGCAGGAATTAGTGTGGATTCTCATTCAAATCCTGATATATAAGATTTAAAATCTGTAAAAATTTTGAAAAGCATATAGTTCTGTGGCTTTGATTATTGAATAGTTTTGAATCAATGAAAAATAGGCAATACTAATAGAAAAAAATGATAAAAACCTAAATATGCAATATGAAATTAAGTATGGTAGTGCCCCTTATTCTTGGTTTTGTTTTTTTTAATGTAAACTTCTGCATTTTGTTCATGATAATGTATTAAATATATTAAGAATGATACTTAATGATACTAAAACAGTTCTGTGAAAGATAGCTGGTTGATGATTCTTTTTGAATTATGAATTAATAATACTATACTACTGTTTTTAATTACGTGGCTGAATTCTACATGAACGTATACCAGGGTGGACTTGGGTCTCACAGCATCATTTAACAACAACTACAAAACTGCAACAACAAAAATATAGCATCCTATGACCTCTATTCTTAACAGGTCATCCCAATGACCTCTGCTTGTAAGGTCTCTACCACCCATGCAGGTCTATTTCTAATTAGATGGAAGACTACTTTTTTATATATACTATTACTGGTGCATTATAATTATACATCATAGTGAGGATCAAAGTCATTCAAACATGCACACAGGTCTTGGTGTGTTTCCCTTCAGGTCCCACCCACTACCCACCCTCACTGTTACATACAGTGAGATTAGTAGTGATACCTTCATGCATGAGAACAGCATAATTTAAACTGTTTCATTCATCAGTTCCTCCTTCTCCCCTCTCCACCTCCCTCCTCCCAACCCCTTCCACTCCTCAATTATCTAAAGTCCCTTATGTTTCTTTTTTTAATAATTAATGCACTATAATCATACATCTTGATGCAGTTCAGGGTGATAGAGGCATACATGCACACAGCACTCGTTGAGCCTCCCCCAGTTCCCACCCGCTCCTTTTCCTTCCCCATCTTCCCGTGCCCAACATAGTGATTGGCTTTGATAAGTTTGTGTATGTTCATCAAGTCCATTGAAGTGTTTCCCTCTTCAAGTCTTCTTCCCCCCTCCCATCTCCCTCAGTTAGGTCCCCTCCCTCACTCCACTAAGGTTTCTCCTCCTTTGTCTGGAGTCCCTCCTGCGTCCCAATTTCTCCCTAGCTTCCGCATATGAGGGAGCACATCAGACCTTTCAAGTTTTGTGACCAACTAATGTCAATTAGCATAATATTCTCCAGTTCCATCCATTTCCCTGCAAATGTATGTTTCTTACTGGTTTTGCTTTCTGAAGTTTCAGTTACTTACAGTCCACCATAGTCTGAAAATATTCAATGGAAAATTGCAGAGAAAAATTCCTATGTTTTAAGCTGTGCACCATTCTGAGCAGCATGATGACATTGCATGCCATTCTGCCTGCTCTTTCCCACCGAGGAATATCTATACTGTGTGCACTACCTGCCTGCTCACCACCTTGGAGCATTTTGGTTATTTAATGGGCTGCTGTGGTATGACAGTGCTTGTGTTCAAGTAATCCTTATTTAGTTCATATAGGCGGCACCATGCAAGTAGAGTGAGGCTGGCAATTTGGTTATGCCAAAGAGAATCAATAAAGTGCTTTCTTTAAATGAAAAGGTGAAAGTTCTCAATTTCATCAGGAAAGGAAAAAAATCCTATGCTAAGGATGCTAAGATTTACAATCTTCTATCCATGAAATTGTAGAGACGAAAAAAGTTTATTCATTATATTTATTCTATTTTATTATTATAATTATTAATCTCTGTCAAATTTCTAAATTAAATTTTATCATAGGTATGTTTGTACATGAAAAACAATATGTATCAGATTTGGTACTATTTACAATCTCAAGCACCCACTGCTTGAGTGAGTCGCGTGTGGTAAGTACAGACTGCTACAACGCGAATTGCCAATAAGCATATGTTCAAACCCAGCGTTAGAATTTCAAACACCAAATTTAAATGAGATACGGTAACACATTTGTCAAGTCGGCAAAGATACAAAAGAAAGAAAGAAAGAAAGGAGAAAAAGGATAATACGAAGGGATGGATGCCAAGACTTGCTGGATTTGCACACACAGCTGTTTACAGTGGGAACACCTGTAACCTTTCCAGAAGGCAACTCAACAAGCTACAGCTGAGGTGTTAACAACTCTTTGTCTCTGAAGTAGCATTTCTAAGAATAATTCCAAATCAATTATTAAGGATGGATTCAAAGATTTAGCTTCAAATCTATTATCTCACTCTTTTATACTTTTACAAATTTCAGAAACTAATTTTATCTCCAAAAGAATTGGTTAAGTAACTTGTGCTAAGCCCATGAAGAGAACACTGTGCAACTATAAAAAAAAAATGGTCAATCAATGTGTTTTTCGGTAAAAATAAATTTATTAATATAGAAAGAGCAAACATATTGGGTGAGAAATAATCATTTTATGAAAGAGTGCATATAAATCTTCTTGTCTGTGTTTCTTGGAAGGACATATATCACCAAAATGTCAAAAGGTTTTACTTTGGGCAATGAAATTTTATTTTTTTTTATTTTTGCAAGCAAAATATATGTAATTTATTCAGGAATGGTGGTCCATGCCTGTAATCCCAATACTTGGGAGGCTGAGACAGGAGGATTGCAGATTCAAGGCCAATGCACCATAACTTAGCAAGACCCTATTTCAAAATAAAAATAGAAAGAGCTGGGGGTATAGCTTAGAGATTGAATGCTCCTGGGTTCAATTGCCAGTACCACACACACACACAAAAATAAATAAAATATATGTAATTTGTTTTAATTTACATTAAACAGCTTAAAAAGACATAAATATGTACAGATAAGCTAAAGTAAGGAATAGAGAAGTTATATTATGATCTCCACAAACTAAAGTTCAACAAATATTTGGTTAAACTATGTAATCCCAAATAACTTTATGAAAATACAAAATGAAGGCAATCTCTATTTATTAGTTGCATATTTTGTTTTCAACATAAAATTTAAATATTTTTCCATTTTTTTATTGAAACACTTTCATCAAATTACAACTATTATGGTGTTTATCTCAACTACTTAGAAGCAAGAGCTTAAGTCTAATGTATGTATTAGAGTTTAATGCTAACCTACATTGTACAGTATTTTCAGGAATACTTTATAAACGATAGGATTTCATTTACTTTGTAAATCAAAGATGCCATATAAATTCATAACGATGATAATGGCATGCTATCATAAAAGAAAAACATGTTTTTTTATTTATAGTTCTCTTTCCCAATGGTATTTTGTGTACTCTAAACAGAAGTGGAGGATTTGCCTGAATTACCAGGATATTGCAACACGTCCCATCTTTGCTTTGCTAGTAAATATCTGACATATGGGGTTTGCCCTGGGTCGTTTAAAAATGAAGGAAATGCCGTGAGGGGCATACAGACACTCTGACTAATTCAAATGTACCTCTTATTATTTATTCATTCATTCATCCATCCATGCCAACCCGGCTGAGTTTGTAAGATCCATTTCTCCCCTACTGGGATCCCCTCCTCTGATAGCAGGCTATATTTCACAGGTGTGCTTCAATATATACACCTCAGAGTTGACACGTCTTTAATTCCCCCATGTCTTTAGTCCTATAATGATGAATAGATTTCAAATCATGTACTAACTACATTTAGTTGGCAGTAGTCATGCAAAATGATTTATGAAGAAGGATTCTAGGAGAAATAAGATAAAGGATTCTGATTCTATATCCTCCTCATAAAATTATATCCTGCCATTCATAAAATTGGGGAAAGCAACACTAAATTTTTATTTTTAAGGAGGGCATTTCTTTTTGATCCATCACTCCCTTCTATCCCTTTCCTACTATACACAGTGATCAATCTTATCTTTCTAATCTGTAGCAGAGCTCACCTTGGCATCTCCCACCAGGAACACATTTCCCCTTAAAGATAACCCCTTCCTAAATTGCTCCCATATTTTGGTTCTCTCCTTAAGTTCTGACCCATTATTCCTTTATATATTTGGAGCATTAACTAAGTACCAAGCATGACGCTGTGACTTTTAAAAACATGATCTAGACCTGAAGCAGACAGTGAGAAGCCATAGTCAACCATACTCAATGCTAAACACTCACAGAGAGAATCCACGCTGGATTTTCACCAAAAAAAAAAAAAAAGTAATGCCTTTTGAGCTAATTGTATCTCTGGTACATATTCAGGATAAAAGGCTTCCTAAGCATTTAATGGGTAACAAATGACAATGTCGCCTATATTTTTCTTTTACTTTTTCTCTTTTCCCCTTATATTTGAAACATAACTTAGACAATAATATCAGGCAGAAAGTCATCCCAGGAAGCTAGCTAAACTCCCGTCTTCAAGTACTTGAATACAAATGAACACAAAACAGGAGTTCAGTGCCGCTGAAGACTGTTAACCATCTGAACTGGGTAGGATTTTAAGCAATTGCATAATATAGCCTCCAGCAACAAACTTTACCTAATCATACAAGTCCACGCCACTTCAAGACAAATATAAACATTGAGAGAAAAGTCTACATTCGGCCTGAACTGAAAGCAGTAAGATAAATCCTGAAAAAAAAAATACTGCTCTAATGTAAAAGTACTAAGTTATATAAGGAAACTATCTACCTAGAGCTTTCTAGGCAAATGAAACCAAACAGGGCTAATGTGCTACAAACAATCAATCCTATTTCCCATGAAGGGAAAAAAAAACTCTAAATTTTGCATGTACCACTAGGGAAAATTTTTAAATGTTGATTCAATTTTAAATATTGATTTAAATATTTGGTGCATTAATGCATGTTAGGCACTTGGGACAATGCCTTATGCATAATAAACATTATATGATGTAGCTATTATTATTTTTGCATTATCACTATTATTAATTCAGAAATGCCTGTGGCTACCCCATCAATTGGACCCAATTTTATTTAGCTCTGTACGAGAGAAAGGGAACTAGTCCAGGATTCAAGAATCTTAAATTATAGCCTATGTTCACATTTATTTTAGTTGTGACCCTGAGCATCTCACTTTGCTTCTCCACATCTCAGTTTACCTATCTCTAAAATAGGAAGCCTGGGTTACATGACTAAACCATATTGCATAGACCATCTGTTCCTTCTATGGAGAAAATGACTGAGCTTAGACACATGCAAAGACTGAAGATGCAGGTGCTCTACCAGTGAAAGACATTGTGATGCAGAGAGAAAGAAGCCTTCTATCTACGTGCTGTGCCTTGCAGAACTGCTCCCTAAAACAGAAATAATTATCCTCCAAATATCTTACTGCCAAATTCCCCACATTGCTCACAGCTATGAGTTATTTTGCTCAAAAAAGCCTCTAATATTGGATCAGTAGAAATAGACACCTGATGATGAAGGAGTTTGTAGATGAATCTTCAATTCTCTGAATAGTGCCTTTACAGAATGGAGCACATGCCACATATATTCTTAGAGAAAAGTCAGTTAAAGTCTGAATCATAAAATTAGGAGGGAGAGCAGTAAAGTAGTAGAAAAGGATTGGGGGAGGAAGAGGACAGGGAAGGGGAGGTTTGGGGAAGAAACAGAACAAATAATGTTATGTGCATATATGAATATATCACTATGAATCTCACTATCATGTATAATTACAATGCACCAATATTTTTTTAAGTCTGATTCATGGTGAGGTGCCTGCAATAGAAAACCCTAGACAGGCTGGAAGAGATGGGCACGAAAGGAGATTAGGGGAATTACTGTCCTTACAGAATTTGACCAACTTAATTTTATTCAGGTCTATAATGGTTAGTCTGGATTTTCAACTTGACTGGATCATGAAACATCAACATTGTGTGATTTGGGTGTGTTGGGGAGAAGATTGGTTTGTGTAATGACAGACTGAAAGGGAAGTCCTGCCCTGAATGTAGGCAGCACGGTTCTGATAAGTGCAGGGCCTGGATAAAAGGAGAAAGCCAAGTGAAGGTGTGTTTGGTTCTTCTAGAAGAAAGCATGTCTGCGCTCATCTGAGATACCGCCTTCAGCTCTTCGAACTGGACCTTCACCATCATTTCTCCAGAAAGTTTCCTGGCCTTTCCATCTTGGACCAGGACTGAATTAATGGTCACTCTGATTCTGAGACTCCAGCTCTTGGACCACTCGACCAGCTGCTGGTTCCCCCGGCTCTCCAGGTGCAGTCGGAAACTTGGGATTTCACTGCGTTGGACTGTAAGTTGATTTAATAAATGCCCTTTTCCCATATATATGTCCTGTGAGCTCTGTTACTCTGGTGAACCCTGACCAATACAAGGTCTAATTATAACAATAATTTAATTCCTGACATAAGTTCTCAAAGATAGCATGGCCATACACCCTGCTTTCCCTGAGTCAATCTATCCCTTTAGTCACAGTGTGATTAGCACCCTCTTTCTCTCTCAGCTGTGCCTTAATTTAGATGGTAAGTCACATGCGCATCCTTCTTATAATAAGTGTTAAAAACAATAGTGGACAATAAAGTTAAAGGTGTCTTTTCTCAGCAGAGAAGTACCCAGACTTCCGATCTGAAATTTGCCTCGTCTCACTCTGTTTTGGATGACTCGTTCCCTTGCACATAGAAGAAAAACATGAATATCTATACACACAAGCTAACTTCCTTTAGAGGATAAATATAAGAACTCAAGGTTGTTTAACTTCAACTCGACTACTATGCTGTACATCTATGAAATCTGAGGTGAATGAAATGGATGTGTGTTCCTCGGGGCTTGGAGTCAGGGCTTACACCAACACTCTGCTGGAAGTTGGGACAACTGAAGAGAAAGAACTTCCTCTACAGAGGACCATATTCCTTCCACCTTGATAATCTTCTTCATTCAGTATATGAGAGACTTTCCCACTACTCACAATGGTTCTTGAGTTCAAGTTGCAATGAACTGCTTAAATCCCAAGAGGGAATTCTTCCACAGGACCAAGATCTAGAGACTTGTAACTATCAAACCGATTCTGTAAATATTTTAGTTTAATAATTTATATTCAGGTATTGACTTTCCAATCACCAATCTTCGCTTTCATGATTTTAGGACAGGAAGTACAGTATGCTTATGCCCAACATATGAGGTTGTTAAAATTATTGCAAACTCCCCGTGCCTCTTGTTTTTTCCCAAACCCTTTGCAGTATTATAGCACACAGAAATGCCTCCCGATGGACTTTGTAAGAAGTGAATTACTAAACCCTAGAAAATGCCTAGACAAAATGGAATGTTCAAGAAAGGTCCACATTTATTGGACATGCACCATCAACCAAGTACACTGAGTCAAATGTTTTTCTCTTGTTTATCTTGCTAATCCTCATGAGAGTCTAGCGAGATAAAACTCCACTTTAAAAATGAGGATATTGAACTCCGGAGTACAAATTGTCCAAGATTTCATGAGTACTGGATGGTAAATCTGGGGCTCCAGGTAAGGCCCGCCAATTCAAACGTCTGATCTCTGTGTTTCATAAAGCATTTTTTCCACAGAATGTTTATCCTAAGAGACAAAGCAAGGATTCCAGCTCAGGACTATCCTTTTGCTAATATTTTCAAATCTTTGCCTGCATTAAATTTCTCTTCTTTATAAAAAGGAGATAATAAATATGATAAGGCTTTGCATTTTTTAGCATTTTATAACATTCATATGATTGTTTCTTTTATTAAAGTGAGGATAGTATAATTCAATATCTCCACACTACTTAATCCATGGTTTTCTTACTTCATCTTTAAAGCTTCTGAGGAACCTAGTAGTGGGAGAAGTTCCTATTACCAAATTCAGTAGTGAGCCTCACCTGCTTTGTTTTACTCTATCTCATCTACCAACCCTACAAACTTTGCAGCCTTGTATATAATTTCAATACGAAATGGATCTGAAGATTCTAGATACTTCACCATTAAAACAAATATAAGAGGGAAATAGAGAAGTGAGGGGAGAGACCTTTATGTGGATGGAGAGAACTTGACAGGATTCTTTAATAAGAAGCCTAAAATAACAAGAACATCAAAACACAATCTTGGAGGTCAAGTACTATATAGAGAAAATGTCTCTCTTCCCGAAACAAGCTAACAGACTTCCTCAAATATTCCCTTTGAATCCCAGCATGGTGACACATGTAATCCTAGTACTTGGGAAGCTGAGACAAGAGGATCACAGGTTTGAGGCTGGCCTCAGCAATTTAGCAAGACCCTCAGCAACTTAGTAAGACCCTATTTAAAATAAAAAATAAGTTAGAGCTGGGAGTGTAGCTCAAAGGTAGAATGTCCCTAGATTCAATCTCCAATGCCACATACACACACACACACACACACACACACACAAACAAACACACACACACATTAATTCCCTTAGAGAGTTTTTCTTGCACTGAGAAGGACACAACATCTCATCTTGGTATTCCCGCCAAAAGTTCATGATCTGAATCTAATCATTAGCAAATACTAAACAAACCCAAATTGTAGGATTGCCTGTTCTCTTCTAAAGTGTTGAGGAATGGCCCATACGTTGGAATATTAATGTTATGAAAGACAAAATAGTCTTGCCTTTTGTTATAAGTGACAAAGACAAACATTTCTCCTAAATAATACACACACACACACACACACACACACACACACACAAAGAGCATGACACCACAAAATGCAGTTTGCTACTCTTTGGGGTCCTGGACCTGCATTTTTTTCTTTTGATATAGAGAAATTGGGCTATTAAATTTGAATAAGCCTTATAGATTAGATAATAATAATGCATTAGTGATAATTTCCTGATTATATTGTTATACTATGGTATGTAAGAAGATGTTTTTTAGGAAATATAATAAACTATTTAGAAATAAGGACACTGATTCTTCAAATGAATCAGGGGAAAAATGCATGCACACACACACACACACACACACACACACACATAGATACAAAGGGACAGAGACAGCAAGAACAAAACAAATAGAATGAGAAAGCAAATACTATAAAATATTAGCTGTATTTGGAGAATCCGAGTGAACAATATGTAGGAAATATTTGTACTATTTTTGTAACATTCCTGTAACTTCAAAATAAAGTTAAAAGAATAAAACTGTAAAGTCCTCATATGGGAAACCCCTGTGTCCTGAACATGATTTAAATAGCTTTTCTTTCTCCCTATAATGCCCACTGGACCCTGTGGGGTTCTTAGTAATTTATTGACTAGGATAGAGATGTAACTAAGTGTGTTGGTGAGCTTTCGGATACTGTAACAAAATACCTGAGGTAATCAATTTGTAAAGAAAAAAGCTTTAATTTGGCTCACAGGTTTGAAAGTGCCAGTCTACGATTGGGCAGAGCCATGTTTTTGTCCTGCGGTGAGGCAGCACATCATGGTGAGAGTGTGTGGTACATTGAAGCTGCCCAAGTCATGGTGACTGGGAAGCAAAAGAGAAGAAGGAAGAGAGTGGCATCCCACAGTCCTCTTTGAGGACATGCCTCAATGACCTAAGACCTCCTACTAGGTCCTTCCTCTTAAACGTCCCAATACCTCCTACTAGCATTAAGCTGGGGACCAAGATTTTAACACGCAGGTCTTTTTTTTTTTTTGCGGTACTGGGGATTGAACCCAGGGGCATTCTACCTCCAAGCTACACCCCCAGCCCTATTTTTTATTCTTTATTTTGAAACAGGGTCTCGCCAAGTTGCGGAGGGCCTCACTAAGTAGCTGAGGCCGGCCGTGAACCCAGATCCTCCTGTCTCAGCCTCCCAAGGACTGGGTTTACAAGCATGTGCCACCACGCCCAGCTTAACACGTGGGTCTTTAGGGGAATATTCCAGGCCCAAACTACGGCACTGAGTGTGTGCAATTTCACCCCAAATTGGAGCTTAGGGGTCACATTTAATTCATAAACACAATTCATTTGTCCCTCTCTGTGCCCTGACATCTGAGCTTTTCAGCTAATATTTTGAAACCTAGAAATTTCACACTTTTTATCTCTCCCTGTCACTCTGAACTACCTTATGATGTGAGACTACAATGTACCAATAAAAGTATATTTTAAAAAATCTGAAAATCTGGCCATATGGGGCTTACCTGACGAGAGTAAACAGAATGTGGGTGTCAGTTCTCCCCAGGCCCCAACCATTATTTTCTTGCAGACCGACCTCTCTTGTGAATGGCTGTTAATCACTGTGCAGTTACTTCTCTTCAAGTGGAACAGTATATCTCCTCAGTCAGCCCTTATATTAAAAAGGGGCCTGTGCACTCCGTACCCCACCTTGCTTCCTTCTTTCACTCACGTTACCTTCCTGGCCTCTGTGAGCATTTGGTTTTGAGACCCTTGACTTAACTCACTGTGAATGTCTGGACTGAGTTTTAAGAGCAGTGAGATCTTTTACCTCAAACTGAGCCCCCTCTCATCACTGAGAATTAAAGTTAATTCCCTGTTTGAATGAGCTTGAGGGAACCTTCAATACATCAATATCTACCAGTGATGGAGCAGATGCTGAAAAGGAAGACACCATAGGAAAGAATCGTTAGATGGATTTCTTTTTTTTTCTTCTTCTTCTTCTTATTTTCTCTGATAGAAACTCAGAGTCTAATAATAAGATAATGGGAAAGTTGTATGAACTGGAGAGATGGAAGAGGTTTATCACCTTTCCTTTGAGCCTGGAATCCATACAAATGCTGATCATAACAGTTTCTTTAATTAGCTTCTCTTCCCCGTGGGTGTAAATGAGAGAAAACAAGTTTGGGAATGATCTTCCTTCTCCAATAATAATAGCAAACACTTGTATAGCAGTTAACTATATGTGAGACTACTTTTTTATACTGTCCATGATTAATGCATTCAATCTTTACAATAAACTATAAGAAAAGTTACTATCACTATCCCGGTCTATGGATAAGGAAACTGAGGCAGAAATATTAAGTGTTTTATGCAGAGTTGCACAAGAAGTATCATAGCTGCTGGGACAGAATTCTGGCCCAGAAACTATTCTCTTCATCTCACTACATATTTTCTGTGAAAGTGGCTCGTACCAACTACTAACAATAAGATCGAAAGTGATTCTGTCAAGGCTCAGAGACCAACATTTTATCTCATGTCCACCATGACCGATGCTTTTAACAGACTTGAATACCGTAAGCTTGAAACAGAACATAGTTATTGTTCCCTGCTAAGAATTGAGACCATGGGCTAAACACGTGACAGTTGAGTTTTCACTGCCGTGACTCTGAGCAGACAAGAGGCTTGATTGACCATGGAGGCTCCTTGGAGTATGGCTAGGACTGTGTGTCCTAATTTTGGCCTGGGGCCCTTCATGTGGCTCTCTGAGGCCCAACCTTCCTGAGAGTAGCCCTCTGGCCATATTTCTGCTTGGTCTTTCGGTCTGGATCTGCTTTCAGAAATGGTAAACAGTTGACTAGGGAAGCTTTGTGGAATTAGAAGCACTGACCTAGCTAGCATCCTGGACACCCAGGTGCCCTTTCAGTAATTGAACAATCTTCTCTCCAGCGGGGTACCCATAGCAGGCTCACCGTGTGCCATTTCCTTTGCACGAAGAAGCTGTTCAGCAGAAAAAAAATGTATGTAGCAGTACTTCCTAAGGAATCGCTCTCCCTTCGAAGGGCAGTGCTCACAGAGAGCAAGGTCAGGAATTTAAAAGACTGCTCTGGGCCTCAGAAGCGCGACCCGCTTCGCTTGTCCCTCCTTTCTCTGAAACTCAACCCTCTGGATTTCCAAGGTCTGTTTTATTTTGTACTTTTCTTAGCACTTTGCTGATTTTCCTCAGTGTATTGACCTGACTTCGCGGTCACCAGGTGTCCTCCGTCCTCCCATCAACTGAAACTTAATGAGCAGATGGTACAAATGGGCCGGCAGTAATTCGAGGCCTGGGTGGTGGGTGGTGAGGAGGGGAACGAAGCAGCATCAGGAAAAAGGACAGATCTGGTTGGCGTTTGGCCACATAGAACCAGGCACAGCAGAAAGAGGTTGGAGTGACTGTTTTTTTAATGTGAAAATCATACCATTTTCTTTAAAAGGAGGAAATGGATATGAGAAGGCAGGACTCTCATGCTTTCTATGTGGGGGAAACAACTGAACCCTTGTATGACTTACCAAAGGGTTTTCTGAGATTTCAAAGTTCTAGTGGTCCAAATGACTTGTATTTGAATTTAGGCTGGGTGACAATAACTTTCCTTTCATCCCACACCAGATACTCCATGAGGGCTTGTAGGATGGTCTCTGTGCTCAAATTGATCAAGTATTATAACTGGAAGAATCATTGAGATCCTTAGATCCAGGGTTCCTTCGACTATAGTGTTCATAATAATCACCTGAGATCTTCAAATGCATCCTCTGATTCTCAGGTAAGGTGTGAAAATCTATGGTTCCAACAAGCTTCCAGGTGATGCAATACTGTTAGTGCATGGACCACACATTGAGAAAGGAGGATCTAATCTACTCTGTTGTATTACATCTGAGTAAATGAACTCCAAATATTCAGAGATAGGTCCAGGGTCACAAAGGTAGCTAGTGGCAAAGCCAGGCTTGCAAATTCCACAATGACACGTTGCTTCAGCAATGAGCGATTCCATGTGTTGGTTCTTCAATTTCCTTCTCCTAAAATGAGTTGATAATAACTATATCCACCATCTGTCATCAGGGTTAGCGAGGTAAAATCATTTAGGCTATTCAAACAAAAGATTATCTTTACCAATTATCCTTTGTAGTCTGACTCCAGACCATGGAAATCATGACAGTCTTCCTATTGCCAGATGCTCAATCTATCTGCAAATTTTCATTGAAGCACAACTTGTTTGCAAAATGTAAAATTAGAAGTGACAGACAAATCTATTTTTATAAATCTTAGCCTGTCTAGTTTGAGTCTCTGAATTTAAAAAGAAGGATTAAGGGCAGCTGTTGAACTTGACTGAAATGTTAAATGATGCTACTCTATTTATTCTAATTTACAAGACATGGCTATGTGCTTCCCCCTGATATTAATAATATGCAACATGATATAGGGCACCAGTGGGATCATTTCAGTCCTCCAAGGGACATGCGTTAGCCTAATGTTTGCTGGATATAAGGCAAGAAAGAACAGAAAGTGGTTGTAAATCGAGATTACCTGGAAACAATAGTCCCAGCTTAAATTTACTTATCGTGTAGCCTTAAAACACTGTCCTGTCTAGACTTGAGTTTTTCCAACTGTTAAAAAAAAGATGAAATGGATTAGTTCTTTGATTGCCCAACTGTAAAATTTGAATATCTTGTACTCAAAAATAAAGTTTTGTGCTTAAAAACAGTCACAACCGCAGGAAATTTCAACCTAAAAAAGCAGTCTTAAACATATATGAGACTTGAACTACATACAATAGGATCAATCCTTCCATCAACAAATCCCCACTAGGTGGTTCCTAAATGTAAGGTAATGTAATCAGTAGGGTACTTAACATTTCCTGGACCTTGGTCTCTAACTAAAACAAAAAAGTCCTAGATCATTCCTCTTTAAAATGTTCATAGCATCATAGGCTAATGATAAAAACCTCAGTAAGAGATCCAAGTCCTACCAAGTCTTACTATTAAACATATCAAATTTCTAAAGAAATTCAAGAAGAAAAACACAAACAGTGAGAAGGAAAGTTCTCATATCATACAGAGCCTATTAACAAAATTGGAGACCACTCAAACAGAAATCTTCCCCGGCTCCCTGTTTTTTTGCCACAACCAGAAATCTAACATTCTTCCCCTCAAGCTAACTGGCTCTAATTTTGCATAACCGTTTGCTTTATTTGATTTATTTTTAAAACCCAGCTAATTAATTGCTTCAAAATATTCTTTTCTCTTGGTCATTCATTTCTTTCTTTAGTCCATATATGCCTTTCCACAAAACAAAATACCCACTCCCTCTCTTCCTCACCTGCTCCAAATCTCCATAACCTATCCTTCAAACAAGTGTGTAAAAATTAGACAAAATGAAGCCGGGAGTGGTGGCACACGTTTGTAATCCCAGTACTTGGGAGGCTGAGACTGGAGGATCTAGGTTCACGGCCAGCCTCAGCTACTTAGTGAGGTCCTCTGCAACTTAGTGAGACCCTGTTTCAAAATAAAGAATAAAAACTAGGGCTGGGGGTGGAGCTCAGAGGTAAAATGCCCCTGGCTTCAATCACCAGTACTGCAAAAAAAAAAAAATTAGACAAAATGAGTCTTCAAAGGAGGAAGTCTAGTTTTCCTCTGGCCTTCCAATGTTAAACATATGTGGCAGGATTGGGGGGAGACATTAAAAAGTACATTAAATGTACATGCAAATTTAAAACTGTTAAAGTGTGTCTTAAAGTGTAAATATGAGATATCATTTAATTTTTATTGCAACCCATGTTAAAAGCAATGTTTATTCCTCCCATTTGAGAGATAGTGTCATAGCTGATACACAATTTTCCTGAAGTCTTGTGGTTTGACCTCTATATTTGTGACTCCAAATTTGCTAAACTTCCTGCAGAAAGATTGACTCTAGTTCCAAGTCCATCTTTTATCTCTTCTTCTACCATTATCCTTTATTTCCCCTCTTCTTATCTTCCTCATCCTCCTAAGTTAAAGTAAGAAGAGATTTTTCTTATTCACTTTATCCTCTTTCCCAGCAGATCTCAGCCCCATGGCTAGAGGGGGCTGAGATTCTTTCTAGATTTAGCATCATCAACCCCTGAATCCTCGAGACCAGGTGTGTTTGAAGACATTTGGGGCTTTGGTTTCTAGATAAAGGTGGTCAGAGTTGATCCTGGGGAAAGACGGGGATAAATAGTTAACTACATTCTTTTCTTTCTAGTATCAAATACCACTCAAAACTCTTCTTGTGTTTAGAAACACTAATCATCTTCCACAGTCTTTTCTTGCCCACCCAAAGAACTTAGACTCTTTATAAAGTTTCTCTACTACTTCTTAGCTCCTTTATGGATGCAGAATTACAAAATGCATTCAGCGAAGACCTGACTGACCTTACTCATCTTCATGGTACCCCTTCCTCACACAAATTAGCAAACTGTCCAGCATATAAGTGATCAATTAATGATATTTAAATCATGGATGAAGCCGGATGTGATAGTGCATGCCTGTAATTCCAGTATTTGGGAGGCTGGGACCAGAGGATTACAGGTTTGAGGCCAGCCTCAGTAACTTAGTGAGACTCTCAGTAATTTAGGCCCTTTTTCAAAATAAAAAGTAAGAAGGTCTGGGTATAGCGTGGAGGTAGAACACCCCTGGGTTCAATCCCCAGTACCACCACCACCACCACCAAAAATAAAAGAATGATTATTGCAGAACACATACCAAGAGGATTAAGTTAGGTTTTACATAGGCAATCCTATTTTTAATTCTGTACCAATTTATCATTTGGATATAAAGCAGTGGTTCTTAACTGGGAGTGAGTGTTTTGCTTATATATACATACCCTAAGGATATTCAAAATCTGGGGACACTTTAGGTTTGCACAATTGGGGAAAAGGGTGCTATTGCTGCCTAATTAGTAGAGACCAGGATGCTTCTAACATGCTGAAAACATCCCCTGCGCACACACACACACACACACACACACACACACAGCAAAGTACATCCAATAAAAATGTCACTAGGGGCGATATTGAGACACCTGATATTGAGACACATTGCAGTGAAAGGACCCTAAAAAGATTTTGGTCACCTTGGCTCAGTGCTGAAGTTGTGTGTCCTGTGTTCTGCACTCAAGCACGCTGCATCTGATGTGGGTTAGAAGAAGTAAGTAGGTAGAAAGGAGACAGGAAGGAAAAGTAAAATATAACTTTAATATAAGAACCCGGAGCTGAAGTGCTTCAGCCTTTACTCCACAAACCAGCTCTCTTTCCCAGGCCCGACTCTACCAAATTCCTGGGAAATCTGTAGATCCTAGAGTTAACTAAAAAACTAGAATTGCCCTGTGCATTGATAACAAGACAGGTATGATATTTTGAGAAACCTATAATTTAGGACACTCTCCAGCTTATCTGTCAATCACTAATGAGGACCCCAATCAGTCTGAGGACCCTAAGGTTGACCAGACCACCAGACCACCAGGAGCTGCCTCCGGACTACCGGACTGAGCTCATCCTCCCTAAAGCTGAGCAGACCACCAGACCACCATAAACTGCCTCGGGGTCTCCCAGACTGAGACCATCCTCACACACCTCCTCTAGCCCACCCCTCATGAAAGTCCCCAATAAGAAAAGAGTCCTGCACTCCCCAAAATGCCTTCCTCATCTTGAGGTGACTCACATTCTCTCCTGAGTGTGTATTTCTTCTCTTTTCCCAAATAAGCCTCTGCCCATGTCTGTAACTGGCTCATGCTGAAATTCTTTTCTGTCCCATTAGCAAGGACCCCTCTGATCCTGAGTTCCTGAGCTGAGGACTCACCCCAACACATCCACCCCAATCACTGCCTGTTTCTCTCTGGGCAGTATTGGCATCCCCTGTGACCCCCGGTCCTTTCAAAATCAAAACGGGCCAGATACAACAGATTCCACTAAGAGCCCAGGGGGTGAGGTGCCTGCCAGCTGCCACGTCTTCAAAGGTGCCGCAGTGCATTCGAAGAGCGCAGGCTCTGCAGAGCAGGGTTGCAACCCCAGTGCTGCCACTCACTGGGCCGTGGAGCTTTAAGCAAATCGAAGTCTCTGAGCCACGCTTCCCATAACATGGGCATGATAACCCCAAGGCTTCAGGGTTGCCACGAGGATAAAAAGAGTGAAAGCCAGCCGGGCGTGGTGGCTCATGCTTGTAATTCCAGTACTTTGGGAGGCGGAGACCGGAGGATCCGGGTTCGCGGCCAGCCTCATCTCTCTCTCTCTCTCTCTCTCTCTGTCTCTCTCTCTGTCTCTCTCTCTCTCTCTCTCTCTCTCCCTGTCTCTCTTTCTCTACTTAGTGAGGCCCTCCACAACTTCATGAGACCCAGTTTCAAAATAAAAAGTATAAAAAATAGGGCCGGGGGTGTAGCGCAGAGAGAGGTAGAACGCCCCTGGGTTCAATCCCCAGTACCGCAAAAAAAAAAAAACACTATCCTGGGCAAATCAGTACCTGTATTCACACCATAGAAAGGTTCGGCTCTCAAAATATGTACATAGGTGTCATTTCAGTCATCGTAGTTGATTTATTTTGTTCAGCGTACTCACTACCCTTCTTAAAGGAGGATTATAAATCCCAACTCGTTAACATCATGGCACATCAAGTGGGGGATGAGTGGAAGACATGAAGACTGCTCACAAATTCTGATGTGTTACCCCCTCTGTCACAAGACAGGCAATTTTTCAAGAGCAACTGTTCCTTCAATTTAAGAACTACAATGAAGTCAATATGAAGTACACGGCCGGCCCGTAGAATGAGCACCAAGAGGAGAAATGCACCTTTGTTGTTGTGAACATCTGAGGCTCAGGGGTTGTCTGTACCATAACACTCATTTGTCTAAGTTGACAGATCACTATCACCAACTGCTCAGCTGTAAATATAAAACTCCCTTCTAGCCTCGAAAATTTGGCACGAAGTAGCCAGGAACCTAAATGCTAAATACTTAAAAAGACGGGGTGGAAAGTCTTCTCAGAGCCTCAGGTGAAGTTTAAGCTCCATCAGTTGGAATAGAAAGAATGCTTTGGAAAACTTGACTATTAAAACCATAATCTGAACCTGTGAATGCCTTTCTATCTCATTGTTTGCGTGATTTGGATTTTTACCCTCTCTAAGCTTAGTCTGGCCTTTAGCAAGTCTTTGTTAATCCTAAATGGACTACATTATATGGAATAATTCAAATAATTGCCAGTGTCCAAAGACAATCTATTATGTATAACCTCATGTGCATAATGTGTACTTCCAAACATCTATAAGTGTACAGTTCTCTAAACAATGTGATTATTGGATTCCCCCCAAACTTCTCCACCTGTATCTTGAAGAATTATAATACGTAAGCAACTTCTAAGCAACCCATGATTGCCTCTAGAAAATGCCACTATTTCTTCTATGATTCCCCTCTCCAAAGTCCACAACACGAGGAGAAAAAATAAGTTTTGTGGATGCCTATTTCCCTTCTCTCTTACAAAAAAAAAAATCATTTTCCACTCTGCCAACTGATTATGCAGCCACGTTGTTTGAAAGCTTGCATAATTTACATTAGCATGCTTAAGATCTCAGGTGACTATGCCTTTGAGGCCAGCATGCTAACCCCAGTGGGCCGATTTGATATTCTTCCCAATATCTGACCCTTTTTTCCTTGTTAATTACAGGCAGACTTTCCTGGTCTGGCCCTGGATCTGCACCTGTTTCCCATCTTTGAGCAGCTGCTAATTAGGTTGAAAATGGTAGGGCTGGGCAGTGCAGGCCACACATGCCTCATCAGGCTATTGATCAAACTGGCATACCACACGGGCGGCAACGGTTATCTGCACAACCCACTTCCAAAATAAAAGCCATTCCTGGGAGTGCACATTTGAATCCATATGACAGGCCGTGCACCAAATATTAGAGCATGGGGAAGAAAAGGAGACACTATAGTTTGAAAATAAAAATTGTTCTCTGAAATGCCACATATGAGCCCAAATACCTTGTACGTCTCATTTGACTCTTTTAATTCAGAATAGGGGAAAAATCTTTTAGGGAAACACCTATGCATATGTACGTGGAAATAATTTAAGAGGTAAATTATAGCCGGGGTGATGGTGCACACCTGTAATCCCAGAACTTGGGAGGCTGACACAGAAGCATCACAGGTTTGAGGACAGCCTCGGCAACTTAACAAGACCCTCAGCAACTTAGCAAGACCCTGTTTCAAAAAATAAAAAGGGCTGGGGGTATAACTCAGAGGTAGAATGCCCCTGGGTTCAATCCCCAGTCCCCCCCAAAAAAGAGGTAGATTATATGGACATGAATTATAGGTTTGATAACTATCCAAGAAAAAATCCTATTCTGAATTCCCACTTGGCTTTGATTAGGAAATAATCATATAAAGTTCAAATTACATTGTGATTTATAGTTTAGATAACAATCAAATCTACAGCACTGATTATCAAAAAAGACATTACAGATACTTATGAGTACTGAAAATTAGTAGGGATGTTTTGTGGTTTTTACAATTATTAAGGGGTGCTACTCATAGGTGCAAGCATATTTACACAATGAAAATTTGTGCAACATCTGTTACAAATCACAAATAATAGACCAAGTAAAAATCATTTTATAAATATTTGTATCTCAAACCTAACACCATTTTACACAGAAATATAAAATATTTTTACAACTTAATGTACTTAAATTTAATATCCTGAAATGTCCATAAATGAAAATCCAGAGCAGATTAGACTTTATTTGGTCTGAAATTGTTTGAGGTATATACTGCTTTGGAAATCACATCACCAAAGGTATTAATGTTCTAATATTTGAATTACCAATAAACCATAACATTGTCTTTCTATATTTGTAGTTCCACACCCATAGTTATATATGGGTCTAGGCATCTTAGTCCATTCTGTGCTGCTCTCACAGAATACATGAGGTGGGGTGTTTGTAAAGCACAGAGGTTTATGTCTTACAATTCTAGAGGCTAGGAAGTCCAAAGTAGAGAAGCCCACATCTGGTGAGGTCCTTCTTGCTGTTTCATCCCATGCAGAAGGGGGAAGTGAAGAGAGTATGTACATGAGGTACTGCAGAAGGGACTGAAATCGTCCTTTTATCAGAAACCTACTCCCCTGGTAACCAACTCACTCTCACAATAATGCCACCAATCCATTCATGAAGGCAGGTCCCCCACCACCTAATCACCTCTCAAAGGCCCCACTTCTCAACACCGTTACATTGGAGATTAAGTTTCTAACACAGGAAATCTGGCGACCAGTAGAATAGTGGAAGAGGACAGGAGGAGGAAGTGGAGAGGGGAAAAGGAAGAATTGATGAAAGAAACAGTTCAACGGATGCTGTGCCTGTGTATGAAGGGATCACTTCCAATCTCACTGTTATGTATGGGGAGAGGTGGGTGGTGGGTGGGACCTGAAAGGAAACACACCAAGACATGTGTGCATGTTTGCATGACTTTGAATCGCTCTATGATGTATAATTACAATGCACCAATGAAAGTATAAAAATAAAAGAATTTTCTGGGCAAAAAAAATTGGGAGAATTGGGGAACACTTTCAGATCACCGTAACATCTGATAGCACTATATCATTTAGTGTAGGTGATCCTAAGCTTTCACGTGTTGAAATATATGTCATATACATGTAATTTGTTCTGGATGTTAGACTATTATGTTGTCTTTAAATATACGCATAGTTGTTTAATTATCTGTGATTTTCACTTAAGGATATTAAAGGGCAAATTATTATGAAAATGGGAGATTGGGTTTTACAGGGTAAGAGCCACTGTTGTAAGGTGATAGGAATGGGTATAATTTTTATTTGTACATGCTTGACACTGTCTTTGTACCTTTGATGCCTGCTGTGTGATGATATTCAATTTGTTGTTTCTTTTTTTCTCTTTTTTTCATTTATTGGTGCATTGTAATTATACATTTTGATATATGTCAGGGTAAAAAATTGGATGTTCCCCCTAATCTGTGGGAGCTAGATAGAATGGGACTTAGAAGGGACATAGAAGGGAAGAAGAAATCTTTAGATGGACAAAGAAGGTGACCTAACTGAGGGAGTTGGGAGGGGGGTGGAGGGAAACACACTATAGCACATGAGATACATACACAAACCTATAAGACTCAATCACTATCCGGAGCATGAAAGGGAGGGAAGGGGGAGGGAATAGGGTGGGATTGGAGGGAGGGCTAAATGTGCAATGTGTGCATGTATGATGTTCATACCCTGACATATATCACAATTTGTTGTTTCTTGAAGCTCTATTCTTCATTGTCCCCTCCTGACATTGTCATATATTCAACTGTTGTCTATGACTCAAACACATTACCCAGCAGCACTGCCCCAACATAGACACCCAACATTCTAAATATAGAAAAGCCTCTGATATCCCAGAAATGAGTCATGTGTCCCCTCTAACTTGGGGTAAACCTCATGCTTGCTTTATAAAAATATGGCCAAGGTCAACAAGATGCAGTACTCTATTAGAGTATTATAATACCATCCCTGGGAATTCCTTTTACATATTCAGAATTCTGAATGATCTGATAATTACTTGTACTTGTCACATAATGGTATGTTTACATTAGTAGATGGACTGCAAGCTATTAAAGATCAAACTGTAGTTATTACTCCATGACATTCTGAAGTACCAATAGAAGATTCGTTATCACCTAAATTTGCTAATATATTTGAAAATACAGGGGAAATGAAATTACACATTGTCCCACATACATAACACCTCCTTTCTGCCTTCTGCCATGCAAACTTCCTCATTGGTTCTACATGATGAGTCCAGTAAGAACTTCCTGGTTCTCTCCCTCATGAAAACAAGACAGATGCATCATTTCTAGTCCTCATGTCTTCCTACTAAACCACCTTCAAGACTTGCTTCACTTATGGTCCTTGTGGGGGGCAGGGGAGGCTTCTTTCTAAGCAACCTCATCTACCTCTTCTTTGTAGATTGGGTTACATGCCCAGGCCTCATTGTTGTCAGAGAGGCACATCAGGGCACATCCCTAGACCACCAGGAGTGGGTTATACCTATTCAACCTTACTGCGGAGGAAAGGGGTTTCTCACAGGAAATTTTTGCTAAACAGGGTTGTATGAATGCTGATTGGCAAAACCAACAGATGTTCCTTACAATGACTTTCCCCTAATTGGACTGATGATTGTTGTTTCATGTTCTAATAAAACCTTGGAAAAAATCAGGAAAGTACATAATTCAATCTCGAAAACACCTTTCCACATTTCAAATAAAAACAAGCTCCTTTTATTTTTCAATTTAAATGCACAGCAAATCAAAGCATTTCTCCATCTTTGACTTTTTTTTAGCAACAGATAATGGTAATTCATAGGATGTTTTTTCTTCACATACAATTGGCATGAATTATTTTCATGTACTATGTCCCTCATTTTTTGCCTATTTTTGAAATTTCCCTATGAAATCAAATCCTATTGCATATTTTATTGAGTCTCTCTTCTCTAGAATTTGAATGAAAACTTTTACTGCAAAACCACATTTTCCAAAAAGATAGCATTCTTAATATAGTTATGCTCAGCCTAAATCTAGGAACAGCCCAAATGTCTATCAATAGAGAATAGATAAACAAATTGATTACAGTGTAGTCATATTATGGAATACTGCTTAGCAATAAAAGGGAATAAAATACTTACAAGTACAACAATATGGTTGAATCTCCTAGACATGCTGAAGAAAACATGCTGGGCACAAAAATGTACATTTGATGATTTCAGTTATATGAAGTTCTAGAAGTGTCAAAACTACTCTATAAAACTAATCTGGGAAAAAAATAGTCACCCTGGTTGAGTAGAGATTGAATGTTGTGAACACATGGGAATTTCTGCAATGATGAGGATGTCTCATATCTTGACAAGGTTGTACATGTATCAAACTCATCGCACTAAAAACTTAAGATTGGTACATTTCTCTGTATCTAAATTTTTCTAAAATAACTTTAAATACTAAATTCCTGTTACTAAGTGTGCTTATGTCAGTATTATAATAGAAATTTTAAAACAATTTTGTCTGTCATCTGGAGTTAAGCAAATGAGTAAAAAATTTGAGAATGAAAACAAATTGTGTATTTTAGTTAAATATCAGCAAATACTTAAAATGCCATGCATACAAAATAAATAATGACCTATTACTTATCGTTTTCTGTTGGTAAGAGTGGGCTTTCCAAATATCTGGCTGAATCTCTTCTCTCTATGGCTCTTCCAGTTCTCCTTGAGTTTAGGAAACATAGTCATAAACACTGACCATTTTGTCCCTTGTCCTGGCTTTGTGTCATCTAGTCAACTGTGCTTAGCTTTTATTTATGTATGTATGCATTTATTTATTGTGGTACTGGGGGATTTAACCCAGAGGCATTCAACCTCTGAGATACACCCCCGGCCCTTTTTATTTTTTGTTCTGAAACAGCCCATCTTTGCTCTTAGCTCTTTACCCGTTGTTTGGAGAATAATGCCACAGATCTTGTTTCTCTCTCCAGGGTTGTATATCAGTGCCTATCATCTCATGCCAAATATGGTTGTTGAGAAGAGATATACTGTAACTGCATAGATTTGGGGTCCCTCATCCAGCCTAGCTAACTCCCCCTTTAGCCTGACTGGTGCCACTACTTACTCAGTCCACCAAGACAGAAACTAATTTTCCTATATGCCTTCCACTTCCTCACTCTCTTTAATCTTATTTATTTTATATCTCTTACATCACCATTTCTGCAACCACATCTTGGTACAACATCCTCTTATCTAGAATCCCTGCAGCTGGTCTTGAACTACTATACCTTTCATATTTTGTCTACAGTTAATCTGTAAAACACAAATGCAAGCACAATAACCCCTCATGTTAAATCCTTCAAGGGTATGCTAAAGCTAGGGAATAAGCTACACGGGTCCTTATTTATTCCATTTCCCACCATCACTCTCCTTCCCATTCCAAGTATAACATTTTAATTTGTAGCATTTTAGAATGCTTTATAGTTTCTCCCAGAGAGCCATTGTCTGTTTTGCCTTTTTGTCTGTTGTTTCTTCTGTTTGCATCCTATTATCTCGACCTACTACTTTACCCTTCTGTTAGTATTTAGTTCAAGGTATCCAGCTGGGTATTGCTTTGTCTTCATCTGTTTGTGCTCCTGTTCCAGATACTGGGTAATTTAGAAAGAAAACATTTTTTTTCCACAGCTTTGAATGTTGGGATGTCCGAGGTTAAGGTGCTGGCTGGCGAGGGCCGAGTCTCCCTGCTTCTAAGATAGTGCCTTCAATGCTGAGTGCTCTAGAAGGGAGGAACACTGTGCCCCCTGGCAGAAAGCAGAAGTGCCCAGAGGGAGGAATTCCCTCCATCAAGCTCCTTCACAAGAGCCTCTGATGCCATTCATGAGGAAGGAGCCCTCACAGCGTAACCACCTCTAAAAGCCCCACCTGCTAATACTACCACGCTGTCAACACTGATTGTTGGTGCATTAAAACCGTAGTAACTGGTGGTCAGCTCAGCAACTTAGTGAGGCCCTTCAGAACTTAGTGAGACCCTGTCTCAAAATAAAAGATAAAATAGGGCTTGGGGTGTAGCTCAGAGGTAGAATGCCCCTGGGTTCAATCTCCAGTACCATGTTTTGTTTTGACCCCTCCCTATCACACAACCTCTGTTTTGTTGAAAAAGCTACAATTCTCACTCATTATATGATGGCTTATAATTTATGCTTCATATTTTGGCTTGTGATTGTCTCCCAGCCTTTTATGACCCCCATCACTAGCAATCCCCCCTAATTAAAAATAATAACTACTTCCACATCCCGTCCTAAATTATCCCCCTCTTGTTATGAAGTCATTGTTAACCATCAAATCCTGTGTAATGGTTTTCTTATAGAAGTGATCAGTGCTAACAGAATAAATCAGTAGTATCAATTAACTATACAAGTAAAATAAACTTCAGGTTAAGGTCATCTTACTCTCCTCTGGTGCAGGATACTTTATTAAAATAATATTATCTTACTTTTCTAATACCATATGACTCTGCAAGGCTCTACTGTAGGTATCCACTGTATTGTAATGGTGATTATATGTGTCTATTCCTTTCCCCTCCTAAATTGGGACACTCTAAGAGGACCAGGTCCTGGGACACGCTCTTACAACTTCCAGCAGCAAGGCTAGAAAGCAATTGGGAAATGTCCACTGGAGCAGAGCTAAGAGCACTTTTGGTAACGAAATGTTAGAGAAGAAAGGCATAGACCATTTACATGGTGCCTACATTGGTTATAGATAAGAAGTACCAAGGGGAGTGGTTATGTAAATTGGGAAATCTTTGGGATAGGAGGTCAGTGCAGAGGGAGAAGGAATTGTTGCTTCTGGGTCAGTCAGCGTTGTAAACCAGATGTGGTATCAGCTGGGGGGGTTGTTATGGTATTTGAATTAAAGTTTTAACATACATTCAGGAATGTTGAAAGGTCCTTTGTTCTTTTGGGTTTATAGCTTGTCAACTAATTAACCTTCCTCATCTTTCTGCCCTTCCATCCTCTGACCCTTAGAATTGATTTAAAATATCTCAGAATTTTCTCTTATCAATCCTTAAATATCCTACCTTGGTAGGGTAAAAGTGAACATAGAATATCTTCTCTTCTTGGGAAAAAAAGATTCTGAATTTCTCAAGCTAGAAGTCAGATCAGCCCAGAGACACAAGGGAGTCTGGGGAATATTTGGGAGAAAGTGGACATGGAACCAGTTGAGAACTAGGAAATAAAATTATAACAAGAGACAGAAACTCCCCCTACAGTTAATCTGGAACTTAGAAAATGTCATAGAATTAATGATGGAAGGAAACCTAAAACTTAGTGAGTTGTAACTAATAATGTCTTTTTTTTTAATTCTATGAAGTCATACCTGGTGCCCACAGAAGGGATTAGGATTGCTGAAAAAGCTAGTCCACGGTCAGACCGGGAGCCAACATGCTATAAAGAAATTTCCCAGTCATTTGAAGTCACTGGACCCACAAGAACAAAGAACACAAGAAAAAAAAACTGAAGGAGAAAGTTGAATTCAAGCAGCCTTGCTTTCTTATCCTTCGTCTTGGGGAAATTGGTGTCTAAATTGAAGTGCCCTGAAGGCGGCTTTAACTTAGTTGACCAGATCTGACCCCAGGGATTGCCTCGGGTCCTACTGACCTGGGCCACCATTTGAGGGTCAACCTTCCCACCACTCAGAATTCTTGGAGGGGCCCTCCTGTGTATTCACAGTAGACAGTATCATTTTCCTCTCTGTCTTTCTCTCAGCATTATTTGTTCTTCAAGGCTGTGACTCACACATCTGTGCTCCTAGCAAAGGTAGCTCCTCCAGAGAGTGGATTAGGGTGAGAATGTGGTGGTCAGTTCTTCCCTCCTAGGGCAGTAACAGGTGCCTCTCTGTCTGTCTATCATTTTCTTGATGGTACACTCCCAGAGTCTAGCTTTTTAACTTGTCCGATTGACCTTGTGTGTTCATGAAAATCAGAATTCCGATAAGTAGCACAGTTTTTATTTAACAGCCACTGCTATTGGGGACGTTGAGACAAATCTGCTTGTTTGGCTCGGTGGTTGATTGTTGGTTAGCAGGGAACTAGGATGGAAAGGGAATGAGGGAAAAGAGACTTGCAAAGAGAGAAGTTGTGTGGGAGAGAGTCTGTTTTAGAAACTGCTATCCCTAAAATTCAAAGATGGACCTTTTGCATATGTTTACAAGACTGAGCACTCTGGTGAACTGTTTCTCGAGTATACATTTTTTTTGGAAGGATAACATTTATATGCCTAACACTATACTAGGCACTCTTGGGGGTGGGAATTGAACAATGAGGAAATTGCTGCAGTGTACCCCGAAATCCCCAAAATTATATAAAATGTAAATTCCATAGTGCAATCCACTTTTTCCAGAAAAAAACAACACACACCAGAATGAAGCAAGGATTCAATTCTTGTGTGCACCAGTTATTTTGACTCAGCCTGAGAGCAGAGGTGCAACACTCAACTTAATCCAATATATATATTCATGTACTCTTGCTTATAGATGTGAGGTGAATACAAATTCATGATTTCTGCTAAAAAAACAAGTAAATTATATTCCCAAATTAATGTAAGTCCATAGTGAGGTCTTTCATTATACACAGAGTGACCATGTGTCTCAGTTTTCCTGGGACCGCCTCAGCTTACTCTCATGGTCCCCTCATTATTGTAGATAGAGCCCCATTCACTCTCATATGTGTTGCAGCTTGAATAATAAGTTACTGGTTCATATTATAAAATACGGTATGTTTAAGTGACTATAGACATCAAGACTGTCAAAAGAAAGGAAGAGCCATTTGAGCTGACTATTTTTGCCCTTATGTAGTTTCTATGAATATCTAAAAATTCTGTAAGATCTAACTCTACCCTCTATCAATATAAGTACTTGTGAAGTTTATGTAGCTGCAAATTATATTCATTTCACTTTTAAGGAAACACAAGTCTCTAACAGTCAATGTGAAGAAATTAGGACTTTGTACACTGGTGAGAATGAAAAATGGTGAAGAGGCTTTGGAAAATAATTTGGCAGTTCCTGAAATGATTAAACATAGAGATACTTTATGACCCAGCAATTCCACTCCTAGCCAATAGATATGAAAACACAGGTCCATAAAAATGTCCTGTAGTATTATTTATAGTAGTCAAATAGTATTATTTATAGTAGCCAAAAGGTGGAAACAATCCAAATGTCACCAAATGGTGAATAGATAAATAATATATGGTATATCCATACAATGGAATATTATTCAGCCATAAAATGAATGAAGCACTGACGCATGCTACAATGTGAATACATCTTATAAACATGCTAAATGAAGGGAAACAGGCTCAAAAAATCATATATTGTATGATTCTATTCATATGATATATACAGAAAAGGGACATCTATTAAAGGTTTAGTGTCTGCTTAGGGACTGGGTGAGAGTGCATGAGAGAGAAAGAAGAGTGATGGCTAAAAGTTGCAGAATTTCTTTTTGAGCTGATGAAAGTGCTGTGAGGTAGCGCCCAGTCAGGACCAATCAGACCACCAAAGGTGTTAAATGAGAGTCTTTATTACTGGCCAGTAAGACCACACAGGCATGAGAGCCAAGTGCAGTACTTGACTGTCCTCCAGCATTTTCTTATATAGGGGAAGATACAATACAAGCTCAGGGTGAAACTGAGGTTCCCATGGTTTCAACAGCAGGGGGTGGGAAGCCTCTATGGTTCCCATAGTATTCAGGTACGTTAAGCAAGCCAAGCATACCGGAAGTACAGAGGCAAGCATAGGCAGTTAGCAAGATAACAATAACACAATAAGTTAAAATATGTTATTATGACAATCCGTTAACTATCCTGCCAATGTCCTGGTCTAATTTTTTCAAAGCCAACTTCCCTGTTTTAGGGCCAGGTTTGAGGTCATTCTGAGTAACAAATATGGAGTCACTCTAGCTACTAAGTTTCTCTGGCTAACAAGCTCTAACTATGCATCATTACAAAAGTATTTAGTAATTTACTTTGGTGATGGTTGTACATAGCATCTTCTCTTGCCAGCACCTTTATCATGCTTTTCTTACTGGAGCTCCCTCTCATTTTTCTCTTTTGATGGACAACTGTGTGGATTACATAGAAGGTATTACAGAGTCTTGGCTTTAGGCTTGGTCCTTGTATCAGGGAGATATATTTATATTTATAATACTATATTTATATTTAGAATAATTACTTATAACAAAAAATGAGTAAATTCTTTTGTTCAATTTATTTTATTTTATTTTATTTTTGTCTATATTTTTTAGAAATAGGGTCTTGCTTACATTGCCCAGGCTGGCCTCAAACTTGTGAGTTCAAGTGATCCTCCTCTTCAGCTTCTTGAGTAGCTGGGACTATAGATAGGCACATACCACCAGGTCCAGCTCCTTTGGTCAATTTAAATGAATGTTAATAGTGGGGTAAAAGATAAAATAAAAAGACACAATGAGGGAGATTGTTCTTAAATGACTTTGAAGAAATTCAATCAAGCCACTTAGATTCGTATATATATATATTTTTTTTTTTTTTTTGCGGTACCGGGGATTGAACGCAGGGGCGTTCTACCTCCGCGCTACGCCCCCGGCCCTATTTTTTTTATGCTTTATTTTGAAACCGGGTCTCACGAAGTTGCAGAGGGCCTCAGTAAGGAGAGAAAGAGAGAGAGAGACAGGGAGAGAGAGCAAGAGCTGAGGCTGGCCGCGAACCCAGATCCTCCGGTCTCCGCCTCCCAAAGTACTGGGATTACAAGCGTGCGCCACCACGCCCGGCGGCTCGTATATTATTAAAAACTGGCTTTTTGTTATTTTAGGAACAGTAATATAGGCACATCATAAAAATGAAATCTAACAGGATGGATGGTTCTTAAACAGTTAAAGCATCATTGGTAATTCAGAAGCAATGATAAATCTAAGAGAAGCAATGTTGCCTTACTCTGTATGCCAGACTTTATCCCAACAGTCTTCAATCACCTCAGGAATTTTCCATACAGAGATTCAATCACTGGGATACTCTAGCACAATGGGGATCCTAGTGGTTATTCTTCCACCAGGAATCACTAAATAGGCAGAATATAATTGTTTTTCACCCTTTCTGAAGAGCCTATGTGTGTATGAGTATGTATGAGTATCTAACTGTAAACAGCCTTTATGCCCACTAACTGGTGAATGGATGAACTAAACGAGGTATGACGTACATGTAGTATTATTCAGCAATGCAAAGGAATGAAATTCCAATGCATGTTAAAATATAGATAAATCTTGAAAGTATGATGCTAAGTGAAAGAAATCAGTTACAAAAATGCTACATATTGTGTGATTCAAACGTATGCAACATACAGCACAGGTAAATCTTCAAAGATAGAAAACAAAATAATGGTTGCCTAGGACTGGAGGTGGGACTGGGAGATTTAGACTGCAATGATGGTTGTACAACTCAATAAACTTATTAAATTTCATTGACTTAACTTAAAAGACTTTACACTAAGAAAACAAACAATCCGATCAAGAAGTGGGCAACTGAAATGAATAGACACCTCACAAAAGAAGAAATACAAATGGCCAATAGATACATGAAAAAATGTTCAACATCATTAGCAATCAGGGAGATACAAATCAAAACTACTCTAAGATTTCATCTGACCCCAATTAGAATGGCAAGCATTAAGAAGTCAAACAACAACAAATGTTGGCGAGGATGTGGGGAAATTGGGACTCTTCTACACTGTTGGTGGGATTGCAAACTAGTTCAACCACTGTGGAGATCAGTGTGGAGATTCCTCAGAAAACTGGGCATGGATCCACCATATGATCCCGCTATTCCACTACTGGGTATCATACCAAAGGGATTGAAAGTAGAAAACAACAGTAATATATGCATACCCATGTTCATAGCAACACAATTCACAGTGGCCAAATTATGGAACCAACCTAGATGTCCATCAACAGATGAATGGATCACAAAATTATGGGAAATACACACAATGGAATTCTACTCAGCAATAAAGAAGAACAAAATAACAGCATTTGCAAGAAAATGGAAAGATCTGGAGAGCATTATGTTAAGTGAGATTAGCCAATCACAAAAAATGAAGGG